>VYXB01000914.1:679309-704860 GCA_013397135.1 Pachyramphus minor | reverse complement strand
ATAATCTGGGAGTCATCACAATGAATAATACAGGACACTTTTTTTTTTTCCTGCAAACATACTTTTCCAGAAATATTAGACATTTCCAGATATGAGCTGTAATTTCTAAATTGTTCATTGTGTTAATTCCAGATGATTAAAAAAAAAAAAAAAGCTTTTGTTAATCAAATTACAGCCTGCATAATGCTTTCTAACAGTTCTCTCCGACCACCAGCTGTTTGGTGATAATATATACCGCCTTGGGACAAAGTTGTTGCATGAGAAAAAACAGTATCCACTGTTGCTGCTACTTGTATCACACAAACATGAAAAAGAAAGTGTCAAATCTTCCCTGAAAGCTTTGCTGGATCCCAAGGCCTGCTTGGATGCAAGCTCAGATACTCCCACGCTGGCATAGGTCAGTAGATATGTTTTAGCTGACTGGATTTTGCAAGGATTAGTTAGTAGGGCTTTTTAGGTGTTTGCTCTGACTTTTGTGTGCCATATTTAGCAATGGGATCATGGCAGCAGGATTTCTCATAGGCACAGGGGAACTGTGACTTCTGCACCATGGCTATGTGGGGATGTGTGCTGGGTGTTACAGCACATGCAGGGACACAGCTGCTCTGTGCAGCATATCACTTAGACAAAACAGTAGCTCTATTCCACACAGATGGAATATTTTTTACCCTTTCCACTGAGTTTAAACCAGAAAAAAAAATAGGACTTAGTTTCCTGTCCTGACATCACTACAAAATATTTAAACTACACACAAAAGCTCGTTTCAAAGTCAACATTCCTCCTATGTTTGAATGCAATCTCCTTCATTTTGCTAAAATATCTGAGAACATGCAAATGTTCAGACAGTGCTTGCTGGTAATCCATTTCTTGCACTAATTCTTGGCCAGGCACAGAGCTAGAAACACTCTATAGCAGAATCTCTTCTGTGAATATATAGATATATAGTAGAACCACAGAATTATTTAGATTGACCTTCAAAGGTCATCTAGTCCAATCCGCCTGCAATGAGCAGGAACATCTTCAACTAGACCAGGTTGCTCAGAGCACTGTCCATCCTGACCTTGAATGCTTTCAGGACATCTGCCACCTCTCTGGGCATCCTGTGCCAGTGCTTCACCACCCTCATTACCTATATAGATATGTGTATGTGTGTGTGTGTATAGTTCCAGGCTTACAGTGCCAGTTCACAGGCTGACAACTTGGGTGCCTTGTAGCTCAGTAGGTAGCTGCCCCAGGCCTCTATTTCACTAAAGTTCCATATTCTAACCACAGCCTTTTTTCCCCACCAGAAGACCATTGTGCCCCTGTGCCAACCTGGCAGCCCAGCTACTGCCACTTGGGGCTGGCAGTTCTGCCTGGGTGTTCCCATGCCAGTCTGCAGCCATTGCTTCCACAGTGCCATGGCTGGACTGGAACAGGAGGAAGCCTTCAGCAGCCCTGCTTGCATTTGCAGCTGCTCCTTGTCTCCTCCAGGAGAAGAGCATGGGTCAGATCTCTCTGTGGTCAAGGCAGCTGGTTGGATGATGCTGACCAAAACCTCAAATGTTTCACAGACCAGACAAATCCTTCACAACCACATCCTGCTCTTAAACAGGACAAGGAGCATGGAGATGGTTGCAAACCATTCTGAGTTACTCTGCAGGAGGTGTTTTTTATCAGGGTGGAAGCTCAGAGAGTCTTTAAAGGTATACAGCACAGAGAGGAGCAGTTTTGTTCCTGGTGATGCAAAGCTCAATTGAATATGGACACTCTTAGCCAATCAGTTCCGGAAGTACTCAGAAAAAAGTCCATTTTTGAAAAATACAAACAAAACTAAACCAAACCTCAGCAGCAGTATGACCACTCAATACTCTGTGAAAGGTTTGAGGCAAGGTCTGTGAAATTTAAAACATTATTGTAATGTTAATTCTTACACTATTGACATGGCTTAACCACAATTGGCAACTAAGCCCCACACAGCTGCTTGTTCGCTCTCCCCTCCAGTGGGATGGAGGTGAGAGTCAGAAGAGTAAAAGTGAGAAAACTATTGGGTTGAGATAAAGACAGTTTAATAGGTAAAGCAAAAGCCATGTGCACAAGCAAAGCAAAATAAGGAATTCAATTCCCACTTCCCATGGGCGGGCAGATGTTCAGCCATCTCTGGGAAAACAGAACTCCATCTCCCATAACGGTGACTTGGGAAGACAAACACTATCACTCCAAATATGCTCTTCCCCATAGCCTTTCTTCTTCTTCCTCCAGCTTTATAAGCTGAACATGACACCATCTGGGATGGAATATCCCTCGGCTCAGCTATCCCACGTGTGCACCCTCCAGCTTCTTGTGACCCCCCACCTCCTCTCTGGTAGGGTGGGATGGGAGGCAGAAAAGTCCTTGATCATGTAAGCACTGCTCAGGGTTCTGGCCATGCTCCCCTGGCTATTGCAAAAATTAACTCTGTCCTGGCTGGAATCAGGACAACAACCTCACCTGATCTTACTGCAGATGCTGTTGCAGAGACCCTTGAAGTGGAGACCCCACCACCACCCAGACAGTGACCGGCCATCCTGTTCAAGAGATCTGCTTCCCTACAGCAGTGTCACCTGTGTAAGAAATCCCAGTGAGTTAAGTGTCTATGCAACAGGAAGAAAATAGGGGTGCTAAAAGTCTGCAGCATCAAATGTGAGCATTAGGCATCAAAATGCAGCCCAGAAAGCCCTTCATGCCTGTTCCATGGCAGGGGGGATTCAGAGCTCCTATCCTTCTCAGCATTGTGTCAGGACTCATGAAGATAAGATTTACTGCTAAAGGTCACAGAGAAATAGGCTGAACAGTTCTTCTTTTCCCTTTCCTCTTCCCATTTATCTGAGAAAAATAGCACAGTGGCTTCCAGTCAAGACTGGGATGAGGTTCACTGTTTTTACCATCTAATATTTTCTCCTCTGAATTGCCAGGCCCTGTTCTCCCTTCACTACATTTACCATGTGAGACACAGATCATTGCCTCAGACTGGAAATCCACTTGCTTTTCTTCCTTAAATGATTATTTTGTGATTCTCCTTAATAGCAATATCTATTCCAGGTCAGCATACACCTCTAGAAGAAGAAAGGACCTCAATTTATTGGATGTCATCATTATTTAGGTGCAGCTGCATGCTGTACATCAACCATGTGAGTATGAGTATTCCAAGTTCTGAGTTAACAAGGATCCAGCTGTACTATCCTTGCTGTATTTTTCTTGGACACTTGAATTTCCTAGATAACAGTGGGAAGATGTCTTGAAATTGCTTACATATTCTGTAAATATGGTGAATTTCCCTGAGAACAATGAAACATATAATTGAATTTTTAAATTATGGACATGGCATGAATCCAGTGACTTGCAAGAAATGGTAGGGCATCAGGGAAAAAATGCATTGGTGTCAGGAAAAAAAACCCCCATCCAGCATTCAGACTTACCTTTCAACCCAAATGCTCTCTGAATAAATCCAAAACCTCGGGAGAGTTATCAAAATTATAGCCTTGGAGACTGAAAGCCATTAGCTGATAAATCAGAGATTCAGGCTCCTTGCTGGGTAAATCCATGGGATTATTTCTGTCTTTTCCAGCAGTCATGGGAAAGTACTGGGTTGCCATTTACAGGCACATCTTCCAGACTTGTTATCCTGAGTACTGATAGCAGCTATTTGTGGCCAGATCTCAACTCAAAATAAATGTCCAGGTATTTACTGAACTTCACTCATGACACTGCAGACTTGCAGGGAGTTCGGAATTGCAAAGCCTACACTGCTGGCAAAAAGTTATGGAGCTGCACCAGCAGCAAAGTTTATATTAATACAACTAGAAGGTCCTTTTTCAAACTTAAAGGAAAGTTCTGTCCCAGTATGGGGCAAAAAAGGTTTAAAGCTATCCTGGAATCCGTGAAAATATCATCCCTGGAAATGCCAGGGGGATCAGAACAATGGCAAGGTTAAGCTTTTTGTCTTCCATTTGTTTGGGGTTTTTTAATGACAGTCACTATGGAAGAAAATATCTGAACAGTTTGTATCCCAGCGGCACAGGCAGAGCAGGGGAACTTTAGCCTACATGGAGATTTCCTTTATTAGTGAACCAGGAGCAATGATGAGGTGATAAAAACCCAAAGCAGCCTCTGAAGAGAGTACACACCAAGGAACTGCAGACTGAAGAAACCAGCCTGGTAAGTTTAAACCATTTATAGAAGGTTTTTAAGGAATTCAGAGGAAAATTCAATCCCCATATAATTCAGCAAGCCAGAATCATGTTACTGAAAACCTGAAATTCCCCCAAAAATGATTTTCTGTCAAAACCTCAAAATAAACCTCACTAGAATTTCTTTCTGTGAGGAGCTGGCGTTTTCTGCTTTTTCCATGCTGCTTGTCTTTCTGTCAAGTTCCTGATATTGCTGTTACTCAGTCCAAAAGAGAGCAGAAAGAGGAGTTGAATTAGATGAGATATAAGGAAGAAGTTTATTAAAATGAGTGTGGTAAAGCACTGGAACAGGTTGCCCAGAGAGATGGTGGATGCCCCATCCCCGGAAACGTTCAAGGTCAGGTTGGATGGGGCTCTGAGTAGTTGAGATGTCCCTGCCCATGGCAGGGGGGTTGGACTAGATGATCTTTAAATGTCCCTTCCAACCCAAGCCATTCCATGAATCTGTGCAGTCCAAACCAATTTAAGTGCTGCATACACTGAAGTGCTGGGAATGTGAAACGTGAGAAGACAGACCAATGTACCTTTGGGCTTTGGGCTACAATTCTTACTATCTCCTGATGCCATTTCTTATTTACTTTTCACCAGCAATCTCCACTTATGAGTAATAACCTGCAGCAATATATTCTGGACAAACAACAAGAAATAACAGTCTGGGCCCAGAAGAACACATACACTGAATGGTAAACTCTGAAAGAGTTCTTCCTTTAGATAGACTTGAGACATCCTTACTTGTTTTTCTGAAGTCTAAAATAAAATGGTTACTTAATTTATCTTGTTTAAACTTTAATCTAAAATATTTTATTTCCTTTAATGATTCTTTCTCACACTTCTTGCATCCAGTGTTTTGAATTACTGTACCATGGCTTCAGGCTCATGTGACCAGATATGGAAGACCAGACATAAGCCTTGTAAGAATTATTTGTCTCAGACTTTCTGACTTTCTGACTGTTGTGACAGTTGTGATTGGAAGAGAGGGTACCACTGATGTGGGGCAGCACTGTTTTGAGCCAACTTCCTTTTCTGCCTTGAGACTTACGCTCATTGCACCAGCATCAGTTCTTTGCTCCCCCCAACCCAGTTCCTGGGGGGCTCAAAAGGGGGCTCTGCATATGTGAACAAAATGTAAACACATAGGAGGTTTGCACAATTAAAGGAAGCAGATTGGTTCCCCTCCTCTCTCTTTGTCTCACTACCCCAGATCTGGATCATCCACATGGCAGGATCAACACAGGCTCTAAGGACTGGTGATATTTCTTCTCTTGCTCTTTTCTCTGTCTTTATTTTTTTCCTCTCTTGCTTTGTCTTGGCAAAGTGCAGCTACCCTATTCTACCCCTTACTCCATGTTGAAGTTTGTAGTACAATACAGCATAAAAGATCCCTGACAGGTGGACTGGTGCGTGTGTGTGTTCACCCTGAAGAGCATTCATAACAAACATCACTTCCCCTATCAAGTGGGTCTTTGTGAGAGAGTGGAAGAAATTTTTACTGGCTCAAAACATCTAAACCAGGGGCTGGGGGTGGGTGGGAAGAGATGGTGGGATGGTGGACTGCTCCATAGCCCCTGCCCCTGGAGCATCTAGTCCAGCCCCAGAATGGCTGTTAGCCACTGGCACACGGGAAGATCCACCTGGGGAGTGGGGCCTGAGAGACCAGAACAGATGAAAGCAATTGCACAAAGAGTGGTTGCAGCCCACTGTTTGGATTTTATAGTAGATGAGATCACACTGGAATTCAAGCGGTGACTCTTACTCTTTCTCTGTCCCCTTTCTTTCTCTCTCTCTCTCTCTTTTTCTTCTCCTAATTTCCTCTTCTCAGAATCTGAGTAACCTAAGTATGGGTTAGAGCTTGCTAAGTCAATGCCTTGTGAAATGCTTTATTTTGATTGAATGTTTGCTTTAGAATTTTCCAAGTACCTTTAATTTCCAGTTTGCTTGTAAAAGTTTGTTTCTAACCTTCTGACAACGTCGTCACATTTCTCCCATACGTTGCCTCAGGGTATAAAAAAACTCTAAACCTCTTTAAGAAACTTGTCAACTGAGTCTGGGGCTTGACAGTTGTGACACCAGGAAATAAAGGTATAGATCTCTGGTTGCATAATAAAATTCCCTGTGCACTCACAAGCTCATGGTAACAGTAGCATTTTCCTGTAACAGCCTAGTCTCCTTTGTTTCTTGCAGTTACTGTCATACCTGTATTTGTCCAACTCTAGGTAGCTAATGGCAGTTTCACAGTTCCAGTGATAGGAAGCAGGGATAAACTGAAGGAACGAAGACTAGACTATTTGTCACACTTCTCGAATCAGGGGGGAAAGTCCTCTAGACAACATAATCCTGTGTTTAAAGCATCAGCTATGAAAGACAGAGCTCCAGTAAACATCCAGCACAAAACAAAATGAACAAGAAATATCAGGTTGTGATCATATAATTTTTCTCGTAACACTGAGAAATGCTCATGTTCAGTTTTCCCAGCCTGCCTCTGACTCGGTGGGGGCAGTTTCCACTAGTCAGGATTGTGAGGCATTTTCTCTGTAAAGGTCAGCTGTTTCAGGGACCTAAACTCAGTTTGCCCTGAAATGTGGTATGCAGTGTTTGGCATGCTGGCAGTAGTGTGAGCCTGCCCAAGATCAGACATTTGGCTGAGAGAGCCGTCAAAGATATATATCCCCAAGCTCTTTTTTTTTTTTTTCTTAAGCCTGACAAATTATAGCAATTTTGGTGCATGCAGGCTCAGTGATCTTGTTCAGGCCACCAAAGAGTATCCCCATCTCCTGCAGAGCTCAGGGCAGGTCAGCACCACTGTAACTCATATTCACAAAAGGGCTTTGTAAGCTGAAGTCTCAGAGCAAAAAAGTGGCATGATGGGGTGTAGCTGGGGAGATGGAAGTCAAAAAACCTACTTTGTGCTTTGACAGTGTAGACATACAATAAAATTCTTATCAACAAGATAACCCTGCTGTTGCTATTTTGTGCTCACTGTCTTATTTTGCAGGAAATGTTTAGTCTGTTTGCGTCTGTTTATGGAAAGAGAACAGGCATTTCCAGGGAAAGAGAAAAAAAGAGCAGCAAACTGGGAAAAGGCTTTCTCTGTCAGCACTACATGCTTGCCATTTTGCTCAGCAATAACTAACAACCAATTTCTTTCTTAGAAAAAAAAATTTAAAAAAGGCAGCAAGAACACACCCTTCACCAAAACCACCCCAAGCAGAAAGGCCAAGTTTCCGTAAGTGCAAGACCACATTAATTACATGTCTAAACAGTCCTCAGTGTTTGCAGAAAGCAACCGATTTCTTTCAAAGCTGTTACTTTTAAAATGCATTTTCAGCGCTGGGCAGAGTTGATCAGCAAAACAAGCACTGTCCTCTTTTTGGTGGGGTTAGGAATGTGCAGACCTGGAGAGCAGGACAGGTCCCATGTGCCTGACCAAGGAGCAACTGGGGCACCTGGCTCACGTTCAGTTTCCTCTCCAAAAAACTACTCTGCTTCGAATTTCTGGTTGCATTAATTAATAGAAATAAAACACAATTAGTTCTTGCTAATTCATAGCTGTGAAATATTGCTGTTCAAGCTTCTTGTGGTCAAACTTTCTTTTTAAATCCATATATAGTTACAGAATGCCTGCCCAGCAAACTTGCTGATCCAGCATAGCTCCTTCCTTTTCAAAGTCTGACATGAGAAGGAGCTCTGTAAAAAGTTAGAGGCAGTATCAAATGGACTTGCAGAATTATTTTATTTTTACATTTGTGTTTACCAACGGCTGCTAATGGAATAGAATTTCAGCCTATAAATGATCTCCTTCTTTATGGATCTGGCCTATCCTTTAGAAAGTCAGTTACTTGAGGGTTTAACTCCAAGAAAGTGCTCTAAGTTATGCACAAACTTCTTTATATTATGAGATTAGGAGAAATCATATTGCTGGTTTGTTTTTTTTTTTTACTTCACAGACATATCAATTACTTTTGCAAAATAAGAAAATCCTTTTTAATTTCTGAATTTTCTACTGAACTATATTACAAAGTTACCATATGAGTGTAATACATGCTTGTGCAATCTCAGATGAGGTGTGATGAATTTTATAATATTTGTTTCTCAGACAGAGCATGAGATTTGCTCTTGTTCACCTCAGCCAGAAGGAATTGATTCTGTTTTCAAATTGGAGCAATTAACCAGCGTAAGCAGCTTCTTCTGGGGTGGATTAAGTCTGAGGCATATGGTTTGAACTAAACTGAATTCTGTATTTCTAACATGCCATGCTTTTTGCTTCATAAAAAATCAGACAGAAAGAAAACTTTATGGGAATGGCTTTTAGAAGGGAATGGCTATTGGATTGGAATGGCTTTGAATGTAGATGAGTGATTTTGTGGCAGCCCTTCAGGTTGTAAAAGCACTGCCACTGTCACAGAAGCCTTAGATCCGATACAGAACAGTTTCCAATCATAAGACCCAACAGCAGCTGACAGAATTTTATCAAATTATTATACCACTCACTATATGAAATTAATGACTGAAGTTGCAATGGCATTTTCATCTTTGTATTCACTGCTGCAGTGAATGCAGCTGATGGGGGAGAAGAAACAAAGCAGAGGTGCTGAGATGAAATCAAGATATCTCAATGTTGAAAAAGTACACAGCCTAATTCCTGACCTTTATGTGTATGCTTAGCTTGAGTGTAGATCTGCCTACACACCTATTGCTCAGGGAGACATTGGGTTCCTGCAAGTGAAAAAGAATTGGAAAACTGTGGTATTATCTCTTCTACCCATATCACCTTCTCTTCTGGGATCACTGAGCCCCACATGGACAAAGACTGCACTGCTGAGCCTTGTCCTCCTCCTCTGAAATGGGACCATGATTAATCACCTCCAGTGGTTTGAACGCTTTAGCCAAGAGCCTACAGGAAAGGGAACGTTTGCTGCTATGCTCCTGTGATGAACCAGTGATGACCTTTTGTTTGGGTGTGGGGTTTTCTTTGGTGGTGGGGTTTTTAAATTAGTTCTATATTAGTTTGCAGTGAAATATTTCCCCAGATTACATCCATGTGTATCAATTTCCCCCCCTTCTTGCAAACAGATGGTTGTCTTCCATGGAGATGAAAATGCATAGCTCAGAGTGTCTGTGCACTGCCACCAGTACATATTGGTTTTGGTGCTGAAAGGCTATTCTTTTTCCCAGACTACCAGAATAGGACAATCAGTTGTTTATCTCCCCTGATACTGATACAAACTCCTCATTTACTGAAGGGTTTTGTCCCACACTTGTCCTTGCAGAAGTTTGCAGATGGAAAAGTTTGAAAGCCTGTTCTGCCTGCTCAGGGCAAAGGGTGGAGACTGAATGAGTTAGGAATCCCTCCCTTTTCCCTAACTTGACTTTTTCCTGGCTCTACCACTAATTTACTCTATATCTGTGTACAAGTCACTTAACTTTGTGTACTATCTGTATTTTGAGACCTGATGGGTGCTTCTTAGCACCTTACAGAACAAGTCTCTGTAGGAACACAGCTTATCCCATACCCTTGGAACTTACACTCTCATGTAAACATTTAGGTTGTAAGTATCAAGGTATGAGAGGACCACATGGGATGAAATACATCTTTTTCAGCTATTACAAGGATCTCACCTTATGGAGTTTAGTTTCTGCAACAGAGGCCATCTGTAGTGCTGTCTTAGCTCATGGACATAATTGATTCTTCTGGATGTCAAGGCCAAGTTGGATGGGGCTCTGAGAAACCTGGTCTAGTTGCAGATATCCCTGTCCATGATAGGGAGGTTGGACTAGATGATGATAAAGGTCCCTTCCAACCCAAATCATTCTATGATGTAACTGGAATTCAAATAAAGGATAATAGACAGAATAACGTTATAATAACTATATACTAGCCATTGGGTAGTATAATTCAAACACAAATGTGAACACAAGAACAGAATCAGACAATATTTGATTTTGTACCAGATTGTACCAGAAACACTTCAGTGGAGTGCCTCACCTTCATCACCTTTTCACTGAACCCAAAACAGGGATTCATGGCTCCCCAAAAGAGCAGTTTGCCAGTGCTATGGCAATTGATTCCCAGTTGAGATGTACACACTACAAACAAACATTACTCATTAGCAGCAAGTATAAGAATGACTACTCCACTGAGCCACTTTGCTAAAAAAAAAGTTGAATTTATTTTGATTTAGCTCAAGCTAAACTTTGAGGAAAATATAATTTCCTGCAGATTTGAAACCTGGCTTCTCAGGGACCTTCAGAAGGGAATTTCAGATTCCTGAGGCTGGTCCTTGACTGCTGGAGGGGCTGATGTGTGTCATCCTTTCCATTACATGACTGCACACCTTCTTTTGTGGGATACAGCTGTCAAAGAATGACACCTCAAAACGTCTTATGAAGGATTTCACAGGATATCAGAATTTATTAAACCATCAATCAGACGAAGAAACTGTCTAGCTTTACTAATAGACCACCCTTCAAAGGCAAATTGTTTTTTTGGTCAATTCCCAGAATTAATGGAACATTCATATCCCTTGTTTAGGGTTATTGTGATATTCCAAAAAATTCCTGTAAAATTCTGCTTATGAAATTCACACGGTCCCAATTTCTGATTAGGTCACTTTGTTTGTAAATTTTCTTCTTGCAGTGGAGGTTAACAAGTGAAAAAATAATTTAAAAAAATCAATAAAAGCCCATTATCTCGCAAACAACTAAAAATTAAAGTGTCACCTTAAACTAATGAATGCAGCAGCCAGATCAATTCACTTGACTATAAAGGATTTTTACATCTCTGCAATGAGACTGCTACACTGTATTTCATTATTTCATTATTGCTGCTCTGGAACCATCTGGAACACTAAAAATTATAGAATCACAGAATGATTTGGGTTGAAAGGGACTGTAAAGATCATCTTGTTCCAACTCCCTGCCATGGGCAGGGACACCTTCCTCTAGATTAGGTTGCTCAGGACCTTATCCAACCTGGCCTTGAACACTTCCAAGGATGCAGCAGCCACAATTTCTCTGGGCAAGTTTTTCCCTGTGCCAGTGTCCTCATAGAAAATAATTACTTTGTAATATCTAATGAGTTAAAGAAACTGTAATACAAAGATCTCATGATTTACAAATGCATCTTTTGGTGCCAGTAATGACTATTTGACAATCCCAAATATGTCACAGTAATGGTTGGCAGTTGCCATCAAAGTAATGTAGAGGAAGCAGAAAACACTATCTTGTGTTCCACATATATGTGGAAAAGACCGGGGTAAAATTAAGTAAAACTGGAAAGGTACTAAAATTGCAGTCAGCATGTATGCTAAGGGGGAATGAAAACATTTTTAGCACTGGCAATCTTCAACCTTAACCTGTCACAATTTTCAATTATGTTATTGACAATATATTCCATAATTGTTAGTTGTGACTCCTCCAAGGGCACTAACAGTTGCCAGCAGTGGGTGATACACTTGACTGTGGAGGCCTGGGAGGGGGGGTCTCTCTTATGCTGTGTATCCCTGAATCTCCCCTGGGTGCTGACAAACCAATTAAAAGTGTGGGGGACACAGGAGGGGTTTTTCTGTTTCCGTGTGACTCTGAAAAAATTGGTCCAATTCACAGGACTTTTCACAGGAGGCTCTCCCTAATGGAACTCTGACAAACTTGGTCAGGCACAAGGGTCTCAGCTAACCTTGGGCACTTACAGAATAATCAAACAGCAAAGGTATGAGAAAATATCCCCTTTTATATGACAAGATCTTTGAATTTACATGACAAAATTCATGCAAGTTTTTATGTAATAGTAACTTGCCAGAAGCAAAATAATAACCACAATTTAAATAGTGAATTGGAACAAAAAAGGATTGCTAAGGAGAGCTCATCCTTTAGAAATAGCTGAAATATGTAGCTCACATATTACTGTGTTTTTCAAAGGTAAACATAATCATTCAGGCTTGGGCTAGGTCCTTATGGACCCATTTAGACACACTGACATATGTCTTTAATACTTTAAAGTACATTAATGACTTTCTGATAAAAACTAAATAACATCTTATTTTATCATTTATTTATTTATTACATATAAATACAAAAGACATATCACTGATGTGCGTCATCCTTTCCCCTGTGTTTAAAAAGTTCAGTTTTTGTAAAATTTTTTGTCTGTGACTCCTAATGAGTTAGGTAACTGCCAGCTTACCAACTGTGTGAAGAAAGACATGTCAAAACTCTTTCCTTTTACTGCACATTTTTGTTCACAATGAAAAGGGGAAGGAGAAGAATACACATTTTTAATTTTCAGGCAAACAGATGAAATTCTCATGAATTCATTCTCCTTATGTTTTAAACAAAGTTAGAAATTTCAACTGACCGAAAAATTTAAAATCAAATCCAATGAAATTATCTAAAGAGTGAATTTTTAATGACCTGTGACAAAGCCCTTGCATGCACTAAGCACTTTTCACAATGAAAAGATTAAGTACTGCAGGATCAAAATTGACTTAAAAGGGTGGCAGATTTCAGCTACAAATAACATATTTTGTTAATGGCTGATATTAGTCTTTTTATTTTTGTCTCCAACGCAGTCACGCTGTCTCAACTATCTCAAAACCTCCATACTATATTGTGAGGATTTTATAATTGATTATTAGTTATAAGGAAAGAGTTTTGATTTTAGGGGTAAAATTATTCCTAAGGTAATCAGCAAACCTTATATAACTCAAGATAAATCCCTCCTTCCAGAAATTCTTAAGTGTTGCTAAGATTCAATAGTGGGTCCACAGGTGCTTCTACTGTTTTAAAATAAGAATATCTATCTTGAACAAGATAATTTATCATATATTTCCAGAACTCTCTTTGAAATTAATATAATTTAATATTTTCATTAGTGATTTTGGCAAAAAGACCTAGAGGATATTAACAAAATATGAAGGGATCCTGAAACAAGAAGACATAATATAAGGACAATAAAGAAGAATTTATTGCAACTAGAAACAAGATGATATCAGACAAAAATGTGTACTCTGGAACTGAGAGCAAGAATTTCTGCCTTGAAGTTGGAACTCAGCAAATTAAATGGCAGAAGAGGAGAAAAAGCTTTGAATATTAGTTGATCACAGGATAACTAACCACTCTAACACAGCTGTGGAAGAAACTGAGTGGAGCTCAAACTATTTCAACCACTATATTTTGGACAGAACAAATAAGTATTAGTGTGATTGTATTGTTGGACTGTACCTTGCAGTGCGTTAGCAAAAATTTCCTGTTAAAGCAAGATTATTTCAAACTAAAAAAAACAAAGCCCATAAACCCATCAAACCAGAAATATCTGTCTTATGACACAGACTGGAAGACACTAACTGATTTAAGCCTACTAAAATAAAGCCTGAGAAGCAATATATCTGCTTTCTATAAATGCGCTCCGAGCTAAACGTTAGGAACATGTGAGAACCATTTAAGCTAAATGACCATATATGTGCACATACATAGAGCAAATTGGCATAAACTGGATGGAAGTGAGCCATCAAAGAAAAAGAGTTCTTGAACATCCTCCCAGTAAATCAGCACAGGCCAAGGACTTATAGAATTTAGAAATGAAGGCTGAGCAAATCATGAAAAGGATGACGTGCCGTGGTCGCCCCTCACATGGAGCTGCTTTCTGTGAGCCAAAGGGCTGATGGATGCTGAGGTCCAGGTTCTCGCTGAGCTCATCCAGCTCATTTCCATGAGAGTGGAGAAAAGCCCGGGAAGCAACCAGCACAATACAACAACTCTGGATGGCTCATGGGTTGTGGAGCAGTTGCCCCCCAGGGCACATGGAGTGTCCAACAGGGGATGAATGGCAGCGGTTAATGCTGCTCAATACTGTAATGCTGCTGTGGGGCAGTGCCACACTGGCTGGCACATGCAGGGGGGACAGGAGGAGCCTGGAGGAGGAGCAAGTTACAGCTAGCCAGAAAACCAACTGGAAAATTACACATGACACTTGTGCATTTTTTTATTTTCCACCTGCTTGACTTGAAGACTTGCACTTCATCTTGAAAATTCATGCACTTGAAAAACCAAATCTCAGTTTTCTCGCACTACCCACTTTAAAATACTGTAAGCTGGGTTCTCAGACCTCAATTAACTTCACTCTTCAACTGTAAACACTCAGCATCTTCTATGAAAAACCTTGTCACAAATGTTTCATTTCCAGTTGAGCAAACATTTAATTTAAGGATGCTACACTAAACACTAAAATTTCACATTCTTTTAAGTATTTTCATAGTAAGACAGTCCCTGTATTCTTAAATGTGTTCAGCTTCTGGGTTGACTTTTCAGGAAACCCTACTTAGCCTCAGCATAAATTATCAGAACTGAAGCATCTACACAACAAATATACAATGTCTAATTTAAATGATGCCAGTTCTTACTTTCAGGGTCAGTATAGTGAGATAAGTCATTTGTTTTCATCAAAATCCTGTTGTGGGGTGAGTTTTTTGGTTGTTTTGTGGATTGGGGGGGCAGTTGTTTGTCTGTTTTGTTTTGTGGGGAGTTGGGGTTTGGTTTGGGTTTTTTTTTAATATAGAAAAATATTGGAGGAATCTGTTTCTCTGTTGCCTTCTGTAGGCCCTGCCTTATATATAGATACATTCTTCTGTCATCTTTTTTTTCTTCTATGTGCATTGTCCATCCAAAACAGGCATTAGTGTAGCTTTTTCCCAGACTTTAGGTCAAAATTTGGTGCATCTATTATGGTAGTTGGTAAAATCTCACAATTAAAAATGTAATCTAGACAAGTAAAGAGTTTCATATTTCTACTTGTGAAGGGCAGTTTATCTGGAAAATGGTAAGAAAGAACACTGCAAACACCTGCTCCACTGTAATTTCAGGTGAAAAAAATTTATTTTAAGTGCTTTCCTGGGCAAACACAGATCATAGAAATTCCTGCAGGAATTTTGAGCAGATTTGTGAATTCTCACTCTCTTCTCCCTGTACTCTGAGTGTTGTCTGAGCAGCTTTTTTCCTTGGCAATGTCTTTAGACCCTTTGAAATCTCTACTCTGCTTGGGACTGAGCACGGAGGTCCAAAAGGCCCTCATGCCCTGGCTCTCTGCAATGTGCAATGGCAGAACATGGTACAGCCTTTCAGATTATCCAAAACCACCAGAAGGGGCATAGCTGGAAAAGTTAAATCCAAAGCTCTTCGAAACATACAGGTAATATGTTAGGAATTTATATGTAACACACAATCTCACCCATCTCACCACCAGCTTCCCAATTTCTCCTGCCCTCTGCAAATGACAGCAGCTCCAGACACAGCTTCCCTGTCTTTCCCAAGAATGACTGAACAATCCTGCATTACTCCTTTTCTGCTCTGACTTTTTCTCCTGAGCAGAAAAGCCTATCCTTGGCTAAAATTGTCAAATTAATTGCATCATTTTGATTTGACCTTGTGTGCCAATAATTAAGAATTTGGATTCTCATTTGATAAAGTTTGTTTTCAGCGATGAAAATGTAGGACTGCAACAATTAACTGCAAGCTGCTTTCTGTAATAAAATGTAGACTGGTTTTGCCTGTCTGGTTGGCTTAATTAATTGGTTGCTTAAAAAAAAGTAACTATAACTAAAATTATATGTAAGCTTTACCAACGAAGCAACTTGGCCAACTTTCTTTGGTTGTTCCCTGTTTGTCATCTAGTTAACATAGCTGGTTAGAAACTTCTCTGTGTGTACTTGTGCAGATGTGGTTTAGCTAATTTCTAGTTTGCATGATTTTGGTTGAAGCAAGTTAATCTACGATGTCTAGACTTTCTTTCCCACATGACTCCAGTATAGATGGTTTTTAGCGGCACTATCCCAACCTGTGTAATTTATACATTCTGTACTATATTTTCTCTGTATGCAGGCCAAGTCTCTGTGTAGATGGATCTCTGCCAAAGAACTTTTCCAGTCCTTCTTGTTTGATCACTCAAACCATGATTCTAACACCGATTCACTTATTACTACAAACCGACAGGAACCAAACACAAATTTACTAGAAAATGTCTGTTGAAAGTATAACAAAATCATCTTCTTTTTTGTTGTTCTGGTTTTATGGTTTTGTCATTTTTTAAAATTTGCAATTAAATGTAAATTGTCAAGCTACTTCTTCGTGCTAGAGGAACAAATCTCTTACATTTCTAAGTAGTTCTTTGCTTCCTCCTGATTTCTTGCAATAAGATAAGAGGTTGCTGAGATAGACAATTTAATTACACCTAAATATGACATAAGATGGAGCTTTGGTTCAAGTAATTCTGCACAGAGATCCTTAAATGCACAGTCAAAAATAACAAGATTTAAAAGATACTTTAAAAACCTGCTTGTAAAATAAAATATAGATGATAACACAAGTCTAAACTTTAATGTCATCTCACCTGTAGATTTTGCCCTCATTTGGAGAAAAAGAAAATAAAAGTACAAAAATGGTTTTTTCATTATTAAACTGATTGGCTTTGTGGAAAGCAACTGAACTACTACCCTGGATTTGCTTTAGCCTGCAACTATGTGTGCTTTGATTTCACCTTGGGCAAGTGTGGAGACAATGCTTAAAGACCAAAATACATTTTATCAAAACTATGGCTGAAAAAGACATCAAATTACTTTAGTTCTAGGGTTTGATCTTAACATGTTTCTCAGTAGTTTATTCAGAGGGACATATCGCATTTAATTGGTGGGGCTGCAACCCTTGAAAACAGGATTTAAGTCCTGTTGGTGCCTATATCTTTTCAGGATCCTCCTGTAACTCCCATAGTACTGAAATCTGTGGTTCACACTGAAGCTAATTTGTGTGGATTTTAACCCTTGTTGTTATTAGAGTATCCAAACGACCAACCTTTCACTTCTGACTGCGTGTTTCACCCACAAGAAACGGAGGAAAGCAACTAACCCTGATGATGCTGACAATTTCCAGGGTAGTGAATACTCGATGAAGCATTACACAGAGAGAGAGAGGGGATGTGTATCTGAAGAAATTACATATCTACTCTGTGATTCCTTCCCCCATCTGCAGAGCCAAGCACTGCATTCCAGTCCTAACGTGCCTGGCTGCATCTTATCAACCTTTTCTGCCAAATCTCTGAAGCTCCTCTGGGGCTTCGTGAGCAGCTCAGGATGATGAGATACAGCAGATGTCTTTCCTGTGATATTTCTGGTGTCTTTTCAGAATCTCAGGAGTTCTGGGCCCCACTAACCCATTTTTGCTAACCTGAGAAAGCACTTTCTCCTACCACGCTTTCATCCTCTGTGGAGCACCAGGCACAAGCATGTTTTGTCTCAAACATTCTGACTGTTAGGACAGGAAAGGTGTGATTGGAAGAGAGGGTCCTGTGGAGGTGGGGCAGCACTCTTTTGAGCCAACATCCTGCTCCCCGTTTAGACCTGTGTTTGTTCTGCCAGCCCCTCTACTCAGTCTGTGGAGGGGGGTTCAAAAGGGCTGGCTGTGCACATGCAAACAGAACAGTGTGAGAAATCTAGTTTACATAAGAGGTGTGCACCAAGTTAACTATGAAAGGAAGTGGATCACGCCCCCTCATGCTCTCCTTCCTCCCTTTCACTCTCATTGTTTACCCCAGCTATCAACTATCCACACAGAAGGACGACCGTGGGATCTAAGGGCTAATATCACATAATCTTTGTTTTCTTTCTCTCTGTCTTTATTTCTCTCCTCCCATGCTTTGTCTGGTCAAAGTGTGGCTATCATATTCTACCCAGTTCTCTGTACCAAAGTTTGTTGCAGGAGTGGGAGCTTGTGGAAGTGTGTTGTGGTTTGTGCCAGCACCTTTGAAAAGTGGTGTATTGTGTCTTGCTAGACAGCACCTTTGAGTAGTGTGCTGATGCTTGTTAGCCAGCACCTTTGCAAAGTTTGTTGTGGGGGTTGAGAGATTGTTGAAGTGTACTGTCAAACTTCAGCCACCACTTTGGAGAAGTGTACTGCAAAATTTAAGGGCATGTTAGCCAACACTCTGTGAGTCTAAATAGCAGGCTGGTTGCAGGAGTTAAGGCGACTGTACAATAAAAGCACAAGAGTTCCCTAACATCTGGTCAGGTGTCTTTCTTTGTTCAGCCTGACAAGAATTTACAATCAACATCACACCCTGAACCGATGGGTCAGCACGAGACACTCCATTATCCTTACAAATACATATTTCCCATTACCCAAATGGTGTAATTAAGTAATTTGTGTTTATAATCACTAACATCTTGCTTCACAGCACAATTACAAGCCACATTTTTCATGATATAACGCATGGAGAATGAGACATATGTCTGCAAAATGAGGCATGTAAGTTGCCATGTAGAAGCAGCATCTTTGATTTTAAACATGCATCACAAGTGCTCTTGGGTACTGTATAATTTCCACACCTTTCCTACTTGGGAAAAGTAGGGAGTCGAATTCAGTTATATCTCAAGGTGATATAACTCAGATTAGTTCACTGTGATTATATTGATGTGAACACGTTTTGATATCTCAAGACAGAAGCTTGTAGTAGAGATTGTTTCAAGTCACAAACCCCATGCTGCTGCTGTGTGCCACACAGGAACACATAACTCCTTCTCTGCCATGGCCACCCCACCCTCCAGCATCTTCTCCCTCGCTGGAGAGATCCATGCGATTTTACCATCAGGATGAAAGCTTGTTTCTCTCAGTGAGCCATAACCCCCTCCTCCTCTGGGGCAGCGAAGGTAGTTCAAAACAAGAAGATCCTTTATTTTTCTTGGTTTCAGTGGTAATGTATTCCTTTGGCACAAGGGAAAGGCAGTTTTCCTGTGGCCCCACTAGTACACAGCTCATCCCACCGGCCTCACACAGAGACAGAAGGAGATTTCTTCCCTCTTGATGGAGCTCCAGCTAAATACAAGGGCTGCACTATCATCAAATTTTTATTTTCCATGGTTCCTCTCTTATTTTTGAGTCCTTCCTGGGGCCTTAAGTAGGACCATTCTGGAGTCACCAGCTTTTTGGTAGAAAAGATAAAAATTACATGGAGTTAGCAGATATTTGTATAAACACAGACTTCCAGATATATTTAAATGTCACAGAAACTGAAGTTCCTTCTTTCTTGGCCTGCCTCCAAACTTAAAGACAGTTACCAGAAATAAGAAAGGTTATGTTTGTTCTACAAACTTATAAGATACTACCACTGGAGTAAAACGAACAAAAACTCTCCTACAGAAAATGTGAGTTCATATTCTAAAAATGTTACTGTCTTCTGTAGCAGTCATGGATGAGAGATTTAGAATTGGTCATCCAAAATCCTCACAATATAGCAAATTGCCTGCATATACCGAGCAGGAAGGTTTGTCTACCCTAGGATGTGAAAGGATGCCCTTGGAAACGATGTGCCAAGAAGTAAAACCAAGTTTCTAGAGAAGGCAGAGGGGAGGGCAGTGGTGCTCAGGGACCACCAGTCCTCTTTTACTGTGCTACCCTGGCAGCACATTGGCCCTTCTGGTCAACTCAGTGCAGTCAGCACTAAAACACAGCTTGTATTTTCATTGAGTGCTTGTGATACAAAACTCCAAATAATACATATTCACCAGGCATTATACAAGTTTCCAAACAAATTTTGCATTCAAGGATTTTGAACATTATAAATCTCGACAACCAGCTCCCATTTCTGTTCTCAGTTTTATGAGTTGTTTGTTAATCTTTCTGTTTATGATTGCTGTTGCAGTGGTCAGTCAGACATGAACAATATGAGTGCTGGCTGAGAGTAGCCCAAAAGACATCCCCTGCCAAGATGTCCCCTGCCCAGAAAGTCAAGCTCCCAGCAGATCTGATCTAAAAGAGACAAGAGAGGCAGGAGCTCAGCTGTCATTCTGCAAGGGAAAAGCCAAAGATAAAAGCCATTCACCCAAAGCTCAGAGCACACTCTGGATCTTCTCCCTCTGCCTTGGACTTGAGCTTCAGGATTATTTTCGTGTCGTGACAGAATGAACTCTGACAGCCTAAATATGACTAATTCTGTCCACAAGAATCACTTCTGTAACTGAAAACAATTGTGAGTACAACAGAATGGTTTTTTCTCATGCTTCTTTTTTTTTTTTTTTTCTGAATGAGTTATTTTGTGGTTAAGCAAAATGATTGCCCTGCTCCAGCAGGAGGAAGCACGCAGATGAGTTGCTGCCATTACATCTTGTCTAGGCAGCTGAGATGTTTTGGGAAAACACCTGTGATGCAAGTATATGTCATGCTCATGAACTTTGCCAAAGTAAACCTTTAATCCATGTGAACACTGCACTGCTTAGTCCCTTCTTCTTACCTCTCTTTTATTATCTTCTCTACGAACTATAGAATCAAAAGTAAAGATGCACTTAACCTCAATGCAGCCCCACAGGCAGGACTTGCTCACCCAGGGTGAAAAAAAAGGAATAAACATGCTCATACTCTTTTGCCGGATCGCACAAATGAAAACAGCTTGAGCCCGGGCTGGTGGCAACATGCCAGGGCTGTGATACTCTGCAACTGGAAGCACTCACTTGGGATGTTCTGAACTTGAATAACTCATTATTGCTGCGTGGTGGCAGCTCCTTGGGCAACTGCTGGGCTTTACAGAGGGCATTCCTCGTCGTCTGAGGCTCGTTGCATCTGTTGGGCAAAAATTGCTTTGAAGTGAAGGCTTCAAACGAAGACAAAGGGGTTTCCTTACCCTACCACAAAAGATGCTAAGGATTGTGAATGAAAAATAATAAGAATGGAGCATGTTCTGTGTCCAGAGACTGCAGTACCACCCTGCACAACCTGATATGAGGAGGTGCCGATGCCCAGTCCTGCCAAGCCTTTGGAATTGATCTACCATAAACCAGCAGAAACTCTTCTGCACACAAAGCAAACGCCCACATCCAAAGCTAACTGCTATGGTTCCCAAAAAAATGGAATGCAAGAGGTGGCTTAGTGCCATTTGTGTTACAGTAATGATTCAATTGAGAACATTATTGAAAGTTTTGGGGTGAGAACTCAGTCATACTAAGCTGGCAGGAAAAAGATGAGTATTAATTAAGGAGCAGTTCGCAGATATATGGGGCCTGGTGCTTATGGGAAGGGAGATGGAGTTGGTAGTGATTTTTAACAGATTGAAACAGAAGAGGAAAATGTGATCATTGTGAAGGCTAATATTGTCCCCATAAAAGTATCAGAGATTTTAAGAAGAAATGTGAACTGAGAGTAGACATGAAGAGTAGCACAGGTTTTTAGTTGAAAACATCTGTGTTTGCTTTTTCTGTTGCCACTATTCCAGCATAATGGTGGCTGGGAGCAGAGTGATGCATACATGCCTTGGGGACATTTTCTCCATCATAGTCAATACTTTCTGTTATTAGTTTCATGTTGGATCCATGACATTCTAGAAATTTCCAGCCTGGAAGAAATTTGGTTCCAGCCTCAAGATTCTCAGTTTCTTTATAAATAATATAAAATGAACATAAATAATATAAGTCAAATTGGCTCCTTTAATTTGTGAAGAGTGCCCTACCAAATAAACAAGGAAGATGCAGGACTTCTGAAATAATTAAAAACCCTTTTCATTTGTTTCTTAAGGGAATCCAGTGAGATTTCTGTCATGTACCCACATTAGCATTTTGGTGATGGTGTAGATATAGAGACTTTTGCACTGACCACCTCGATCTGCTCATCTATTGCACCATATTACCTGCTAACGTAGGCATAGCAAATTTTACATAAATCCCAGACCTCAAGAAGAAAGCAAATAAATACCTGAGAAATTATTAAATTATCCCAACTAGATTGCAGGCTGGTTTGCTTTGGTTGCAAAGTGAACTACATCTCTGTTACCAAACAGTGAGTGTCTCAAAAGAGGTGCTGCTATTTGCATGATGGTTACCACAGGACCTACTTCAAAGCTCATTAAACTCACTAAAGGAATTCATTCACTGGGCTGCAGTGTCCTTCCTTTCAGCTCATAATAATTTATATGTTTGGGTAGGAGGGGTCTAACCAACACAAAAATTTCAGTTTAGGAGAACAAAATCAAATGTTTTGATGCATGTGAACCAATGAATATCTGCTCCCCTCTCTGACACCAGTTAGGTTTCTTTCAAATGATACAAGAACTCACAAAAAATGCAAGTTTTGGTTCTGCATTTACCCATAGCTGTAATAGTCTGATCACCCTCAATGCCTGATACAAGTAGAAAGACAGTTATCTTACTGATGGTAACGTGTGATGAAGTCCCACACTTGTCATTCTGTTAAAAATACCTTGTGCTATGTGTAGTGACATGACCTTGTGAGAAAGGAATAGAAGATAATTTACCAAAGGAAAATAAAATGAATTTTTATATATTATTATATTATAAAATATTATCTATTTTAGTTATGTATAAACTTTGCATCAGTATGTAGAAAACCTCAGCTTGTAAAGCAATTTTAGTATGAAGGAGCAAGTAGATTTTTATGCCTGAACATAATTATGAACATAGACCAATTTTCACATATATAAGCAAATTTATATGTACAATTATGCTCCTTCAGTTATGCAATTGTATTTTTCTAATGACACGCACTGACCCAGTCTTGGCAAAACATAATCCCGAGTTTTGCATGAACAGTCTAAGACAGCACCTTTGATTTCAGTGTAGTTAGTCCTGAAAAGTTCACCACCACTGAAATATTTATTATAGTAAAAATAACTAACTGAAAATACCACTTAAAAATAACATAAGAGTTCTAGCCTGCATCCCTTTCTCTTTTGCATGGAAGGCCTTGCAGGGTCATGTTATAGCCGTGGTTGCTGATGTGCTTCAAAGGGTATCAGCATTAGATATGCAGCGAGAGCAACCCATCGTGCCAAATCTGACTACAAACCCTTGTATTCCTGCTGTATTGTTTAAAGAAATATAACTGAAGGGTGAAAAAGAGTTCTTGGAGGGTTTTAAAGCCAGAGCCACAAATCTGGGGTTATTGCCAAATAACTTTCAGGCAGCCTCTGCCCTGGGTGCACAGGACGTTTATCATCCCGCTGGCTAAAAAAAGCCTGAGCATACAAAATGCCAACAAAACCTAAACAAAGGATGAATGAAAAATTAGCATTAAGGGCAGTGGGTTTAAGTTATGGAAATGCACATAATTTGTTTTGATTATGATGATGATAAAATGTAGGTTTTAGAGGCTATTCTTGCAAATAGTAACAACAGTGAATGAATGAAGTACCAAGCACAAGTGCCAAAGGAAGAAAACTGATATTTAACAGAGGTGAATGCTTCAGGACGAAAGAACTCTGCTTGAAAGAACTGAGGGATGTAATGGCTGCAGAATGCATACGGGTAAACAAAGTCTTCCTGTCTAACTTTTCAGCCATATCCCTCTGGAAAAATCTGTCAACGCAATTGGATTTTAAACACATCACGAAGACAGACGCAGGTTTAATTTCACATAGGAGAACATTCTCTCTGACACCAAGATGGCCCCCATGCTGCTAGAAATGTTTTCTTTGCTCCTTCATGCTGTGGATGTAAAAGTCAGCGTTCAGTTCAGCGTTTCCTTAAGTATGGAGCACTCCCTTTTGGAGAGGGGTAGTTACAGCAAAATGGATGCAACAGTGTGTGTGGCTCTGGTGCCAGAGTACACTAATTGCATAAGGAACATATGGGGTCCAAGTGAAACACTGGTTAAGCTGGCATTGAAAACAAGCATGGACATATGTTAAAACACTTAGCTGAATGTGAAATTATATGTAGCATTTGGAGAAAATTTAGCACATTTCCAAAAGCAACACTACCGTTTTTCCTTTTAAAAAAACCCCAGAAACTAATAGTTCAAATAAGTTCCAGAAACAGCTTAGAGAAGTTAATTAAAAATATGTCCTCTTGACGTCTTCTTCAAGATATTTCCAGGTTATAAAGTTTTCCTGTATAAATGATTAAAAATGCCTACAGAAATTGTCTCCCAAAACTCAAAAGTTTTTTGAATATATATATATGTATACACACATCCACACACAACCCTATACACACACCCTGTACACATACTATATATATAATATATATACTATACCAACGTATATAAAATGTATAATGTATTATTTATATATACATATATAAGAAAAATCTGTTTTGTCCTGTTGAACATGTTAACATTATACCAGATTTGTGAAAAGAGAGGAAGTATGATTTAAGTACTGTGGTTTTTATAGCAATTAATAGAAAAGATATCAGAAAATTATGTGTTGTGAGTTCCAGTAGTGTGTAGCATATAATAATAAACAAGAATTAAAGACATGTCAGAATAACTTTTAGTATTTGGCAAAAAATGACATCTCTATAAAGTTATATTATCTATGGGCTTCACCTTAAATTATATGCTCCCATTTATTTTTCTCTAATCAAGGACTATCTTTTGTTTCTATGTTTTACAACATTAGACATATATTTCATCTATTTCTAGGGTAGTAACTACTATAGTAACTACTATACCATATATAATTTTTAGGCAGTGCAGCAGTTAGCATTGTATGCAGCTACTATTAATTTTTATTAAAGACAGCATGTACAGCATGATGTACCCCTTGCCAAAGTGCATACATGTTTCCCTGAATAGATGAGCGTGAGCATAACACCTAGAAAATCTGTTGGCAAGTTACAAAATTCTCCAAAGCTAAAAAAAACTTGCTCATCTGTTTTCTTCATCTTTGGATATGTTCCATGCTTTATTAAGTAATAGAACTGGAACATGCCTTTTTTTTTTTTTTTTTCCCCCTGTGTGTGTTTGTCTGAGTTTGTTACTTTGGGTTTTTTTTAAAAAAGATTGTATTGTACACATTATTGTACACAGATTGTCCTTACCTGGGCAAGCAAACCAACGCATTTCAGCAAAGTGGCTTCTATTAGTAAAACACAGAAGCTTCTGCTCAAAGGTGTTAGGGGTGTCAAAGGCATCAAACCACTTTGACACAGAGTCATATTTTTGGTTTCTGGGCAGTCATTTAACATCAAACTTTGAGATCACAGGTTCAGTGGTTTGTATCCATTGTACCAGCACTGTGTGGNGTATCCATTACTCCAGCACTGTGTGGCTGACACGCCGGAAGGACAAGATGCCATCCAGAGGGACCTGGACAAGCTTGGGAAGTGGACCCATGGGAATCTCATGTGGTTTAATAAGGCCAAGTGCAAGGTGCTGCACCTGGGTCAGAGCAACCCCTGGCATCGATCCAGGCTGGGGGACGAGCAGATCGAGAGCAGCCCTGGGAGAGGGACTGGGGTGTCATGGGGAATGAGGGGCTGGACATGACACAGCCATGGGCCCTCATGGCCCAGAAAGCCAAATGTGTCCTGGGCTGGAGTGAGGGATGGAGCACCTCTGCTATGAGGAAAGGCTGAGAGAA
>VYXB01000914.1:518814-679283 GCA_013397135.1 Pachyramphus minor | reverse complement strand
CTTTTTACAAGGGGAGTGGCTTCAAACTGAAAGACAGTAGGTTTAGGTTAGATACTAGGAAGAAATGTTTTACTGTGAGAGTGGTAAGGCTCTGACACAGGTTGCCCAGAGAAGTTGTGGTAGCCCCATCCTCAGAAGTGTTCAAGGTCAGGTTGGACGGGGCTTTAAGAAAACTGATGAAGGGTGTCCCTGCCTATGGCAGGAGATTGAAATTAGATGACCTATATGGTCCCTTCCAACCCAAACCATTCTATGATTTTATTATTCTATGACTGTATGATAAACAGTTTGCTGTGATGAGATTGATTTATACACCTGTATTAACCAGTGCTGAGCAACAAAAAAATTTAAACTCAAGACTTTATCCCAAGCTGAGTGTGAGAGCCATTTTCTTCCACTTTGAGGATAGAGAATGGTATTTTGCAGATATTGGCTTGTACAAATTAGTGGTATCTAATCAAGAGCTTGAGCTGCTTGGATCAAATTTAAATGAACATTTTCTTCATTGCTGTATAGACAGGAAAGTACAGATCCTACAGTATATGAACAAAAAAAAAAAAGCCTCAGACAGGTGATTTAGTATATACAGGGAAAACAATTTCAAAGTTTAGATTAAGAAGATGGCAGATTAACAATACTATAATAAGCAACACTCCTGCATACCCCATCTGAGGAAGCATTTGTGGCTACAAAAACATGTATTTCTTTTGTGCAGCATATGTGTGGAAGGGAGCAATGGCTCTACTTTAGGACTGCATTTCCAGAGAAACACAAGGTGACAAAGCTCAAACTTGTGCTCTGACCACACACTTCACACTGACAACTTTTTGATATAAAGCACAGGGACAGCTGCCCTGCTGCCCCTCTCTCTAAAGGATTTCTAAGAAGGGATTCTTCTAGATCACAGCTGCTACTGCTGTGCTTTCAGTGCAGGCACAGTCCCAAACTGCCAACTTCATGTTCATTCAGAGAGACCTGGCAGACATCAAGATTTCAATCATCCCAGTCCAGAATGAACATAAATTTGGAAGGTATCAGCAAAAAAAACCCCCAGTGAAACAATCAACCCAAGAAAAAATACAAACCAACCCAAAAACTTGTATTCTTCCAAGTGGATTTTTCCCCCCCCCGAACCAGAGCTATTTTTAAATCTTATTTCCTCGGTGTTACATATAACTTTCCAAAGCAGAGCAAAACCCCTCCTCTTTGCCTACAAATTAAAGTTGCTTCCTCTTTATTTGCACAGGCTACTAAACCATTCCTACGTTCCTTATGCTTCAAAAAGTCCAACTTGCACAAGGAACTGTTATATCTGGATTACATCAAGTAATATTCACTCTGGTTCACAGACAGCAATTTCCTTGCCAAGTTTTATATTATTAATCCCTTGGTAAGCTGAAAGGAAAAATATCTGGTTCTAAACTCCTCATAAAGTGAAGAAGGGAAATCCACTCTTGGCAGGGTAGGGATAGGGGAATAACAATCTAATCTATGGAATTTTAACCATATTTATGAACACTGCTGTTCAAAGCAAAAGAATAGGAGAAGCTCAAGTAAATTTCAGCTCCCAATAGATAAAATTAATTAAAATACTTACTACAGGATGGATGTTTTTAATATAATATCTAAGTCATTTTTAATAAGATAACAGTAAGATAACTCCAAACTCACATCAACGTGTCTCAAAAAATACTTCACTCCAGATATGATAGATATTACCTTTCCCCTACATACTGTAAAATTCATTAACTAGACTTCTCTGGCTGAAGCAACTTAAAACTGCTGTAGATGTATGTGGAAACAATTTGCCTTAGTTGAAGACATTCCAATACAGGCGTGGAAAAACTGCTTAATGTGCTCACTTGCACTTTCTGACGGGAGGCAACACTGCCGTCAGCACGTCAGCCCCTCATTGCTGATCTCTGGGTACAGCATCTTCACAGGGAGCCACAAAGGACACGTGCATTTCCCTCCCCTCATTACTCAAAATGAAAATCTTGTGTAGAGTTTATATATAATATTTTATATTCTTTGTATTTTTTAAATCATTCTGAGACCATTTGTGAGACTAACCCACAGGGCGAACGTGTTGTTGACGGTGACTTTATGAGCATTTTTATGAGCAAAGTAAGAAACAAAAAGCACTTCAGTAAAATGATGTTTCGTTATTTCCTACTTCCATCAGAATCCAAGGTAACCCACGCTGTCAGAGGTCATTGCTACAGTGCCAAACTGTACCCCACCATCCCATGCTGGTGGGTGCAAGCAGCAATTAGCACAGCTGAAGGTAAAAGCTGTTTCACTTGGCATTAACCAGCAGCACAGCCTGGAGGCTTCAGCTGCACACAACCCAAAACCAAATCACCTATTGAGCTGCCTGGTCAGTTAGTTCCAGCAGGCTAAGTGAAAATGCAGGTTTAAACACTGGAATACAGCACTCTAATGTATAGGATTTCAAGAAGAGTTAATTTTTCCTGGCATTCATTTTTCTTCCATATTATCCCACTGCCTCAGGAAATCTCTCAAATACCCTTCGGTGGGAGCAACATGTCTACCAAAGCATTAGCAAGAAAACATCTTTGCAATAAATGATATACCAGAATATCTAGGATAATCCCTTCAGGGTTTCCTTAAATGGTACTTAGTAACAACAGTTAGACCAACTATATTGAAAAAATGTCCAGATGCACAGGATTGCATTTCATCTGTTTCCATTGCTATGATCCTTCTAGCCCCTTGTATAAATATATTACCTTATCTTTTTGAAAAATCAATAAATCTCTTTTGACATGCTAAGTTGCTTGTACTGTGTGCTGATTTTTTGTTTGATGAAACACACCATCAATCTTTTTATAGAAAATTAAAATAAGATCAGACACTGCTCAGGCAGCAAAATCTCTGAGACTGAACCACAGCCTGAAACCTGACTTCACACCTCCCTGAATATATACACTGAATATATTTTCATTGCCACACCAGACTGGTAAGCATAAAGTAAGTAAGAGATGTATTTTCCAGATTTCAAAACTGTGTGAACCATTACTGAGACATAGGCACATCCCTATGGGGCAGATGATGAAACCTTCACACTGAGAGGAATACTATGCAAATTCAAGATAGCAGGGAGGTGTGGTGTAACCCGTGGAGGTCCCCAAGGGCTCTGAATTCCACATTATGCCTCCTAACCATAAACAAAATACTATAAAGTATGTCTGGGTATTAGCCCCAGACTCCTCTTTGGGCAGCCCTTCCACTGAACTCATCTTTTCCTTCCTTCCTTCAAATACTCAAACAGAATATGTCCTTAATGATTATGAGAACAATTTTTTAAGGTTTTACCAGGTTCCAGCAAGAGCAAAGTTCTTTCAGAAGCCTGAAGCATGTAGTATATACAAATAAGGGGCAATAATCAGAGAACAGAGAGTAAAAAGAGAAAAAATCCAACTGTTATGCAGTCTGCTTGAGCTGATCATAAATTGTTATTAAAGTAGCTTTACTGAGACATAGGAGTTAAGCCTGTTTTACCTGGTTATGGGTAACAAGTTTTGCATAGTTCAAGTAATATTTGGTGTTTGGGGTACTCCTCCTGTATCTTCTACTTCTGATATCTTTCACATACTGCATTGGGATGATTCATTCCATAGGAAATGCCTTTTTTGTCCACTGACTAGATTTAAAGCAGAGGTATTCTTGTGGATATTGTTTTATAAAACATTTATATGGCATTATCTTTATGCATGAACTTAAATGAAATATTCTAACCTAGTTCATTCACATTTGTAGAGCAGGATGCAGGGCTGTTACAGAAAAGAAGGCAATAGCAACCCCAAGCATAGTGCCGCATGGCAAAGGTGAGAGGTTCTTATGCCCAGTGTGCTTCAGAAATCACTGTATTTCTACATGAAACAAAAACAAAAACAAGAAGACCTTTCTCCAGCCATGAGTTTGCATTTACACTATCTGACAGCCACTTGAGTTCCCTGAAGTTGGAAGATGCTTTGCTTTGCCCGTGGCATAAGTGCATACCACGGCACAAGATTAATAAACCTTTTTTTTTGCTTCTAACAGGGAGTCTCACAATAACCAATAAAGCTATTGCTTAGTTTGCCCCACGAGCTTTGGTTCCTTAATGATAAGAAAACATATAAGAGAAACAGAATGATTCTAATATTGGTGCTACTTATTCATTTCAGTACCATCCATTCAAGAGAAAAACCACCCTTTTCTTTCCACAAGCCAAGTCCTTCCCTGGCTTATCCATAAATTGGTGGTTTAGGATGCAAACTTTGAAGTTGTGTATAATGTAACTTCCTCAGTTCCTGATTCACTGGAGTTAAAGACTCACATGTGATCAAAATGTGGTCTTAAAACAGCCATTACTGTACCAAAAAAACAAGCAACCAAACACCTCCTCCCCCAAACAAACCCCAAAACTATCAAATACAAAGAATACATGCACAGCTCTGTGCTAAGAGAGGAAGATGCATCCTGTACATAATATATACATCCATATTTTACAAGCATATAAAGACATAGGATGGGTCTAAAAGAGCCACTTGAAAGAGTCCTGTTATTGAATGATAGGAAAACAGCATTACTAATTACATTTATTTATATGTAAAAAAGATGTAACAGTATTTATCCAAGCCATTTTTCAAAAGGTGTTATTAAATTGCTGCCTATTTTACCTACAGGAATGGAAAGGTGAGATAAAGTAATTGTCTCACTCCTCTGACTTTCTTTCAGCCAGAATTGCCAGGCTCCGTGGTTACTGTGGGTGATGCCTCAGACGTAGCTCTGAGCACAGTCAAGCTGTCTGTGCTCCTGTTCAGCAGGAGCTCTGGCAACCATTCAAGAGTGATGGTCAGATGTAATCTAGTAGAATTCATTCTATATCATAATTTTCCACTCAAATAAAATGGTATCGAGTAGGAGACTAATGTGGTGATGGGGCCTTTAAATAGTTCTGTGTCACTTCAAATGCGAGGTATGTAATTCTCAGAAAGTGTCAATGTGGTTGGATATTTTCTGTTCCCAAAACAATCCTGAGCCCCATAGCTATAATAGCAACACATTTAATACTGAAATGAACATAAATTATTGCTTTAAAAAATCACTGCTTTTGTTTTTCATCTTTGAGGAAATTAACTACACTTGTTTATGTACAGTGCTGTTTTTTATTAAATTAGATGTCCAGACAAATAAAAAACATTCCAGGAATATTTTCCCTTTTTGTTTACACCACAGGAAAAGTCAAAAGCATCCAAAAGAAAGAAAGAAAAAAATAAACCACTGTTGTCAGTAATCCCCTACTGGGCTTGTGACGTCTTTGTAAAGCACAGATTTATTACTTCTATTTCTCTTCAATTTTCTTTGTTGTTCTCTTTTACGTGATTTTTGGAAGTGTATATGCTAAAACATAGTACCTAAATAGTACATAGTATGCTAAAAAGTAGTGCCTTGACTTATACTAAGTTAATTTTTTTAATTCCCCTTCTTTTATTTACAGTAAATGTGTTGTCAGACTCATAAACTGTCTCACTAAACTCCGTTTACCTTCTGATGGTTTTCATATCAGCTTTTCAAACAAAAGCAGCTGCTTCAAATCCACAAACTGGCTTAGCAGAAGTAGATTCTTTTATCTGTTCTCTGAGGTGACCAGTGACAGAACCCAAGGGAATGGCCTGAAGTTGTGTCAGGGGAGGTTTAGGTTGGATATTAGGAAAAGGTTCTTTCTCCAGAGGGTGGTTGGGCACTGAACAGGCTCCCCAGGGCAGTGGTCACAGCACCAGGGCTGACAGAGCTCAGGGAGTGTTTGAACAACAATCTCAGGCACAGGGTGTGACTATTGGGGCTGTCCTGTGCAGGGCTAGGAGCTGGACTTGATGATCCTTGTGTCTCCCTTCCAACTCAGCCTGTTCTATGATTCTTTAAATTATTCAAACTTGAAGAAAAACTCTAAGAACTGGTAAACCATTTACCAAATATATTGCTTTTTTTTGACACATGTTTTCACTCTGGTGGTTTCGCTTGGAGATGTAAATTTACAAGTATTGCATACAAACCTGATGATTTTTTTGTGAATTGTTAAATTAAGAGGTGAAAATACTCAGTGCTTCACTGTTTTATTGCTTTATGCAGTTAAGGGTAATTTTTTTTAACATTAATTAAAAATTTTTTTGGAAATATATAAGCGCACTCATCATCAAAATTAAAGAACTGAGTTTTCCATCCAAGTATTTTCAAAAGGGAAAGAATAATGACTTCTTGAATTACTGTTAATTTTAAAAGATGCTTTGAAATAATTAAATATGTATAAAAAAACTTATACCAACTTTATTGTTGGAAATATAATCATATAAAATATATCTATATGGATTAATTTAAATAGAGTTTTACCTTAGGAAATGAAGCTCAGGAAATAGGTCATTTTAAAAAATGAAAGTGCTGGAGATGTTAAAATTTAGACATTCAGGATAAAATGCTGTTAATTTCTCAACAAAAAGGAGGGTGCAAACATGCTGACTATGCATTTAACCAACCCCTGAGCTCTTTCCAAGACCAGCCAGCTACCAAAGTGCATCAGTCAATGGTTAACCAGCCAAAGTTAAAGTCCTATCAGAGGGGAGAGATGCTTCCCATCCGTGTGGATGCAGAAATCTCCAACCCTCTTCTTCCTGCTCCTATAATTTCATAGGGAACATAATGGTCCACCACAGCCTCCAGCTCATTTGTATTCTTACAAAAGTCATTCCTATTATAAAAGGCCAGTTAGAAGAAAGTAAAATCTCCCTTAACCAACTTTCTAATGGGTCTTTCCATTAAACAGGATCTACAGATCACTTGGGGAAATGGATATATCAACATATTGCAGGCAGATCCAGCCTTTCATAGGCATTCCTAAAGAGAATGTATCTGAAACAATCATTGTTTATTAATTTTGTTCCGCCGTGCTTTCAATTTTCCTGTTCTTTAGTATTTAAAATAGTCAAAATTAATTCTTGGGACATTCTGGCTTGTCTTTGATCGCCACATTGCCTGAGGGATGAGAGAAAGAACTTACATAACTAAAATAGCCAGAATCTTACTTTAGAACAGCTTCAAAGGGAGACCTCCAGGGATGCAATGTGATGCAATCAAGCAGTTACTTAACAGGAATAAAAATGTTCAGTCATTGGATACAACATAGCAGCAAAAAATCAGGAAAGGAGGGTGAAGTTTAAGTGTAATATGGTGAGGAATTCCTTCTTCTGGGCATGACTAACTTCACAAAGGAGAGCACTGCTATGATTTGAAAGCAAATAAGCTGAAGTTACAGACTGAAAGTATGAAAGAGAAAGGGAAAGAAATAGTTAAGAATTTCACAAAAGAAAGAAAATTTTGTATATTTGTGACACTGTAAAGGACTACCTAGCACAAAAGATTCGAGATAAGTGATTTGGCCCAATAAGGAACTTCAGCAGGAGAAAAGTTAGGCAGTAGAATATTGCTCCTGAATTCACAGGAACTTCACTGTGACCTGACATTGCAAGGTCGGGGCAATCCACCGCTCTGTTGCCAAACTGGACACAAATTTAGAGAGGAAAATCAGTTTGTATCAGTGGTGTAAAGTCACAGTCAGAATTGCACTAAGAAAATGCTAAAAGTGCGTCCAGTAAGTGTCACGCACTTAAACCCCTGAGGAATGATTTTTGGTGGAAGACCAGACTAATTAGTTTAATCTTGAGTTTTTCTGCAGTGCATTTATATTCACTCCCTCTACTGACTTAATTTTCTATTTCTTCAGCATAGATTTAAGGTGGTACATGGATCAATCAGCACTTTTGTAATATGTTTACTAAAAATGAACCTGTAGAATATTTGACAAGGGAAAAATACGCCTCTGGATGAGCACCACCTGTGTGTCCTACTCACACCTCCCACTGAATTCAGGGAACTGAACTGTTTTTACAGTGAAAGGGTACATTTCAAATTTCTCAGCTAAACAAATAGGAGAAAAGAAGAGCCTAGAAGAAGACAGACCATCTAAGATACAAATTGTTTTTATCACCCAGACAAGAGCTTTTCTGAGCTTGATGTATTTAGATTTTTCACAGCTTATTTGCTCAGATAGTGAAGTCTAGGCACTTAAAAATATTAGCTCTTACAAATTATTTGGCTTATTACAAAAGATATATTTGACAAATTTCAGTTTTTATTGCAGATTCTGATGTAAAAATAAAATCATCATCATAATGGTAACAAAATTATCTTCAAAACATTAATGCAGACAAGTAATCAAGACTACTGTGGGATTTACAGATAAAAATCCATACACAGGTGACTTTATGTACAACAACAAAATAATTTTTTCCTGAACCAAAAAACCACACCTGTCAATTTTGACACAGCCTTTGTGTAGCACATTAGTAGCTGTGTTATTTATAGTCATCTGTACAGATGGCTGAGGCAAGTAGTAATTTTCCCATTTGTTTATTTGCTTTTACTCAAATGAAAGTATTGGCAAGAGTTTCCTCTTGCCAATTTTCATGAGAATATTTTCTTGACAAAAGAAATATCTTCTATATGTTTTGTCTCTAACAGTACCAATGACAAAGGTCGCTTGCTCAGAAAGTATTGAATATCAGTGCAGAAGATGACATCAAAAGCACAGCTAAATCATGGCTCTGAGAAAACACTACAAAGCTCAGTCGGGTTTTTGGAAAAAAACAAAATTTTCAGTTTTCCTTTTACAAAAAACTATGATGGTTCAACTTCTCCTCTGACTAGACACAACACCAACACAACTCAGGAAAGAGAAACTCTGCATTTTGAACATGATTGATCTGTGATCATGTGATTAAAAAGTTAAAAAGAAGTATTGTTTCCAGCCTAGGGAATTTGGAGCTGCAGCTCAGCAGCAAATGCTAAGTAGATGCACTTTTCAAAATACTAATCTGAGTGTTTCATCTGGGATGACGGCCATTTATTTTATTTATTAGACTATGAAGAGCAATTTAGCTTTAATTTATTCTTTTTCATCTAATCTATGCTTGAGTGTTTTCTGATCCCATGTTGTGAAGCAAGTTGAGGATAAATTCTAGCTTACTTGCAGTTATAAAACTACCTGTTGTTTTTCTTCTTTCCTTACAAAAAGATAGAGAGCAAAACACAAAATACTTGCATGAAAAAGATATCGTGCATTTTTTGGGGGGGAGAGTTGTGGTGTTGAGTGGCATTTGCCTTTGTTTTTCAAAAGAACAATTAACATGCTGGTTTGGGGAGTAACATAGTGTTTTCTAGAGGTGCTTCAATGTCTGCTCTGTCCTTACCCCAGCAGTCAAATCTACACCACAGCCTCCTCCCTCCCTCACTTTATTGCAGAGGACATTTTGCTTCATGGACTGGTGTTACAACCCACCCCGGAGACAGGGGAACTGAGGTTCTTGTTATTATATCCTTTGGAGCAGATAAGAGTAAAACAGCACTGAAGGACTGAGATATATATATATATATATTGGAAAATTTTGGCTGCAATGCAAAGGATGTATGTAGCTGTTTTGGTTATTATTTATAGCAATATGACAATGTGAAAGCATGAAAATATCACTTAAGAAAATACATAAGGAAAAGAAAGACAGAGAAAGAAAGGATAAGAGTAGATAGTGGAGAGAAAAGATAGACAGTGGACAGGAAAGACATTAGCATTAGTGGATCCAGCAACAATATTTGGTTGTTGCACATTAGATGTCCATTGGCCCAAGTGATGGTGGAAGTCTGTGGGTTGGGGGAAGTCCATAAAACAAAGAGTTCGACAGGTTAATATGCATCCAGGTTCAGGTGGGAACACCCAGGTACCTCCTCTGGGCGGGGAGTGTTAACACTTTCATCAGGTTCAGTCTGAAGGTGGAGGTGGCAGAAGGCCCCAGAAATGTGTCAGGGGGCACTTCAGTGGTCACTGGCAGTCACAGATCCTATCCTGTCCCATAACTTGGGGTGATATGTGCAGGAACAGTTGCCTCCTTTCCCACGGTTTGCCACAGTGGGAGTTTTTGTTCAGATGCATTAATCAGGATGGGCTAACCAGATACCATCTTCACCAGGCCTGGAATTAACGCCTTCCTGTAACAAATTCCTCCCTTCTGTGCTTATTTCAAGCTCCTGATGTGGTAGATTATCTTATGTCAAGTTCCTTCTGTGCCTTGACAGTATTTGAGACAGGCAAATGTACTCTTTAAGTCCTTACTGCTGAGGCTGCGAAGTGTGTTCTCTTTTGCTGGTCTTATGAAGCACCAGATGCAGTTTCTGAAGTCACACTCAGCCAGTTACATAATTTTAAACAACAGTATTCACATTACTGTGTGCTTTCGTGTCTTCACTTTCTTCTTAAAAGGGAGAGGAAGACACTGTAGAGAGGGTGAATAAGCCACAGAGAAAACATACCAGAGGTGTAGCCAGGTTACACTGGAAAGAATATTTTTCATATGATGAGCTCACGTCACTTTCCAAAACTTCAAGACTCTCAACTCTTCCAAATATGGGAAAGCAATTACAGAAAAATTGACCACAATTAAACCAGAATTAAATTAGAGGTTTTTTCCTCCTTTTTTTCCCCAGCAGCTAAAATGTATTTATGTTATTTACATCTCTGTTCCTGTTATATATTCTTTTTAACTTAGACTCCTGTATAAATATTGGTCCTGATGGCTTTTCTGTAGCATCCTCTTTTGAATGTTGGAAGCAATCTGGAAACAGCAGGAAAAGCTGTAAGCTGAGGAAAAAGTCTCAGTTACAAGACATACCTTGGCAAGTGTCAATGCAATGAACATCTGGTAAACATTGACTCGGCCAAGCTAAACACTGCTCTTGTTTGTCAGATGATACTATGGGCAGGAATCACTTGTTTAGAGGGGCCCTTTCAAGACTCAGTAATTTGAAGTTTATCTGAAGACAAGTATGCAGAAAAATTAAAGGTTTATTCACAATGAAAGATTTTTAACAGGAACCTGTAATTTTTGTCAAGAGTGGAAAAATACTCTGGCAAGTTTATATTTCCATATTCGGCGGCTGTTACCTCCATCTGAAGGACAAAAGATTGATGATTCTCATTTAGGTTATTACAAAGTATTTTTTAAAATGTGCTTACTTATGCCAAATGTTTATCTTTGTCCTTCAGAGTTTATATAAACACCAAGAAGGATTTGACCGGACTTGCGTCGAACAGCAAGTGGACAGTCATTTGGGATCTGAGCAACCACTGGAAAAGTGGCAAGTAAGTAAATATTAATTTTTCTTTTCTTCTGGAGGAAACATATTCTTTCTTGAACTCTTTGGAAGACCTAGAAAAATCACCTCAACAAGCTGTTAGCACATAGAAAAACCCAAACTGGCTTTACAACCTACGACTACAGTGTCATGTGGTGAGACAAGCTTGAATGTCAGAAACAGCACAGTGTCTGGGCCAGGTTGTCTCTCTAGAAAGGTTCAAAAACTGCAACCTTAATCAAAAAGTCAATAGATGCTTTTTGAAAAGCTCGATAGAGATCTTGCAATTCCTTTCATTGAGGGAGCCTCCGGGAGCTTTGCACAAGCCAACAAGAAAATAACAGAAGATCACAGAATCATTTAAATTGGAGATGACCTTTTATATCTTCAAGTCTAACCATTAACCCAGCATTGACAAGTCCACCACTGAACCATGTCTGTAAGAACTACATCTACACATCTTTTGAAACCTCCAGGGATGCTAAATGCAAGATCATGGTTCTCTGCCCGTTTCAAATGAATCAACCTGACAGGAACCATCACCTGAATGTGTAAAGTATATGAAGTTTCCTTGTGTTGTCTCCTACACTTAGGAGAGGAACAACCCAGAATTTTGTGGTGTATTGAATTAATCAAGGATTATCTTTAAGCAAATTTTGTTTCACGCATTGTAATATTACAGGCAGAGCATCCAGTTCATCGGCACTTCCCAAAAGTGATAAGAAATGAAAGGACGCCCTTCTACTACAATAAGGCACAACATAATGAAGATAACCTGGGATGTAATGGAAAGCTTTGGTTTTTATCAAGCTTATTGTACTCTGGTTTTATTAATTTTTGATGTAATTTCAGCCTAATATGTTAATAGCATTCCATCCTATAATTTATCTTCTCTAGAAGAGATGTTGTGGCAGCACCCTGGTATTATATCTATGCTTAGATATTAAAGATAAGCCATGAAGAAATTAGTATTATACACTTGGAATAAAATTCATTCTATACTTAGAAGTATAGTATAGCCCCATTCCTTCTTATAATACTGGCCCCAGGACCTCCTAACAAGTGAAAGGCTCAATTCCATAAGTCCCCCAGATCCCTCTTTGGCAAGGGACACCCCTTCCACCAGGCTGGAATGTGCCCCTAGTTGAGGACACAGTTTTACAGAGCTATATCCCAATTTCTTTGAGACATCACTGGAATAGGCAAAAGACTTTCCTCCACCCCTACTTTAAACTTAAAATCAAACAGTGTTGGCACCAGCACATTTTTAGTAAAGCACTGTGATACTCAGATTGTATTCTCAAACCCTGGAAACTGGAACTATTTATGTTTCACAACCATCTTAGTTGTGGAGATGGCAATTTAAAGAAGATATTTTGTTTTTAAATTGATATTTAAATATTTTTTAAATGTTTAAAAATACTTATTTTAAAAAATGAAATCTTAGTATTTTGGAGCCTCAACTCATCTGTTTAAAATTATAAAATAAGAAACAATAGAAATAATTGTTCATTAAAAAAAAAATCTCCAGATTCACTTTTTTGAGACTGATGTATTCAGCAGCTCAAATGTTATTTTTAGCCCATATATTCACCATCCTAGCATGCAAAAATATATGGATGCAGTTATTAGTAACTTGGAGCTGCTGTAAAATTACAGTAAATTAGATATTTTTGGACTGTTGAAGTTGCAAGTGTTTCAGGCAGAAATGTGAGAGAAACTGTTTGAGTGTGTTTTAATAGCACAAACTACTTAAATTATTTTCAATCTAGTCTGTAAACTAAAAATCTGCAGGAGTCAGTCTGTTATAATAACAGGCAATTTCCATAGAGAAATGATGATATTAAACACGAGGATTTAGAAACTGCTTCTTGCTCTTTTGTTACACAGTTCAGTCTCAGAGACCTATTTTACAGCTATCAGTGTGCATTTGCCTGAACAAAGACCCCTAAATTTTTTCATTGATAAAAATAGAAAAAAAGTGTAAGCTAAGAAAAATAATTCACAAATATTCAACTAAGACAAAAGAACTAGCTACAACTTTCCCAGAGCAGTCAGCTAGACCAAAACAATTTGACATAGGCAGTGATAGCAAATGGTGTAAGTCCCATACTGCTGTCAGCCAAAAAAACCCCCAAAACTCACTCAGCCCAAGCTGCAGAAGAGGCTGAAAACTCTGATGAGACTGAGCCAGGCTTTGTTCCTCTCCCCTACCCATTAATCATCTCCTGAATCCTAAAGTGTCTTTGTTTGGGTCAACTGGGCAATCAGTTTGCAACAGGCATTGATCACGAAGGTCTGGTATCTCACCAGACCTATGCAAACCCCACGTTAGCCCTAAATGCCAGACTGCTCTGGGGTTCAGTATGATTTTAACCCTACAGTCCTTTTCCAGCACTCTACCAGCACACCTGAAAGCCCCATAGTGTAACTAGAAGCAGGCAGGCTATCAAACTTGACCACTGTACCAAAAAGGGGATTTGTGTCCCCAGAAGGGCTCTGCTGCCCCTTCCCAGGTGGAGATTATTGGCCCACCACAGGCAGCCATCACCCAGGTGATGGCACATGCAGGAGCACTACAACTTGATGCAACTAAGGAATGAATAGTCTCGAGGACATACTCTGACATCACTCAAACAGGTTGCTGTCATGAACTGGAGAGGTATGGCCAAGGGTTGAGACACAAAACTGAAGGGCATTTGTTCTTTTTGTAATATAAGCATGTCCAGATCTGAATGGGGCAGGCACAGGTGCTGGGACAGCTCAGCTGCCTCTTCCAGCTGAAGACCAGTAATTACAGACCTTGCCATTCAGAGCTTCAGGGTTAGAAAACCCCTCCACCACCTCATTGTGGTGGCCATTCCTGTCTGGGATTGAACCTTGTCCCATGTTCCCCAACTTCCCCCATGAGAAAGAGAGAGGATTGGAGCAGGAAGGGGCCATTGGTAATGGCTGAGGGCAACAATTGGTCAGAGCCACTTCCCTGTCGACACTTTCTGTAGGGTACTCAGGGCTGTATGTTCTTCTGAACACACCCCTGTAGCTCATTCATGCTGACTGATCAAGAACAGGAAACATCTTGGACAGTAGTAGAGGGTGGTGCTGGTGAAATATTTGCAGTTCTAATCTGTTTTGCAAAATATTTTTTTCACATTTTTTTAAAATCTTTTCTAATAAGATGGTAGTAACAGACCCAGAAGGATAAGAATGTAGATGTGAAGTAATTGCTTATTTGTTTTATCATAGTTATGTTTCACTTTCAAAAACTTGGTGGCTAGCAAGATGTGTAGAAATTTCCCTTATGCTAAATTCACTGTTTGCCTAAACTGAAAGTGCTTTCTGCTTTCTGTTAGTGGTCTTCTGTTCAACCCCTACAAGTCTCCCAGCTATGCTAAATTTGCAGTTAGCCAAAACTATTTCTTTTTGCATTAATTCTCCATTGTATTTTAACATAAATGACTTATTTCCTCTCTTTGGTATTAATGAATACTGAAGTCTGGAAAAGCTTTTCTAAAATGCCAAGATAAACATGAGAAAAAATTCACATGCCCCCTCCAGCTGTTTCTTGTCTGCTCTGAACTGGTGTCCCAGCAGCCCTGATGGTGACAGGATATGTAAGTTGCATCATATGAGCCAAGGAGAGAGTAACTTTATTGAACCTCTTGGATGGAAACTAGAAAATAAGATTATTCAAGAAAATAGAGATAAAACTGACTACATAGATCAAAGCATTTCTAATTTTGGCAGAAAAATGCGAAGTGTTTGTGAGTGTATATGTTTACCTACAATATATTTTACAGGTTAAGTACATAAAGTTAAATTGCAGAAATTTGAAGACTGTGATAGAAAAATCTGCTTTTATTTACTCAACGCTGCCTAAAAAAGTTTTCAAAAGAGTTAATGGGCTTTTCAAAGATCTGGAAACACATTTCTGTGACTGCAGGGTAGGTGTCACTAGAATTTCATTTCAAATGACTCAGCTGTAAAGGAACTAATACTCCACTCATTTGCAGTTAACCAAAACTAATGTGTGGCCTGATCTATCTGAAAATGGAAAGTCACTTTACAATTTAAACAAGTGCTTTGGAAAATTTTTAAGCTTCACTCCATAGAAGCCATACATATGTGCACATACAGAACTTGAGTGACTTAGGATCCACTGCTGCAAGGACAGTGTCATCCATTGAGTTCAGTGGTAAATACTGCTTGGACAAAAATGGGAGATCAGCTTTATCCTCATACCAAGGTCATAAAAGTCTCTACCTGATCTGCTTTCAAACGTATAAATGGAGGTATTTGGTGTTCTCTAAGGTTGAGTCTAGTTACCAGGAATTAGTGCCATAGCTTTGGGTGGTGTAGTGATGAATGTAGCCATGACACAAGAAGAGACGAGCGACAGTCACAGTCTTGTGAGATCTGTTAGAGCAGTATGTTGGGGTCTACCTTTAAACACCAACAAATGTCATTGCAGTGGGCTTTTGGGTCATTATTATTTACTTGTTTTTATTTACAATAGAATCACAGATTAGTTTGGGTTGGAAAGGACGTGTAAAGTCCAACCTCCCACAATGAGCAGGGATAACTTCAACTAGAAGGACTGGGCAATCACCAACAGTATGAAGTTCAACAAGGGAAAGTGCTGGATTCTGCACTAGGGATGGGGCAACCTTGGATGTATGGACAGATGCTGGAAAGCGGGACCTGGGGGTCCTGGTCAACAACAAGTTGAATATGAGTCAGCAGTGCCCTGGCAGCCAGGAGGCCAACTGTGTCCTGGGGGGTACCAGGTAAAGCATCACCAGCCAGGAGGGATTGTCCCGCTCTGCTCTGACCTGGGGCAGCCTCACCTGGAATATTGTGGCAGTTTTGGTGTCTGCAATACAAGAAAGATATGAAGCTATTGGAGAGCATCCAAAGGAGGGTGATGAAGATGGTGAAGGGCCTTGAGGGGAAGCTGTGTGAGGAGCGGCTGAGGGCACTTGGTCTGTTCAGCCTGGAGGAGACTGAGGGGAAACTCGGTGAGGTGAAGAGGAGGGGGCAGGCACTTTGTCCCTTTGATCTCTTCCCTATGGTGACCAGTGACAGGACCTGATGGAACGGCCTGAAGTTGTATCAGTGGAGGTTTAGGTTGAGTATTAGAAGAAGGTTCTTCCCCGAAAGGGTGACTGGGCACTGAACAGGCTCCCCAGGGCAGTGGTCACAGCTTACCAACAATATATGGCATGAGTCAGGGAAACAGTCCTTTCAGTTGTGCTTTGTTAGCATGTCAAAGAGGACCAGATTGCATTTCTGAAGTCCTTGGAGTTCACAAGGAAAGAGACAAGCATAGAGGAGCAGAGACTGTTTTGAAGTGAAGATTTTAGAGGTCATGTTTTGTCATACACAACTGCTAGGTCACTGGAAACATCTGAGACAAACTGAAATTTCAGCCTGAACAGAAGTCAGCTCCAAATCAGAGGGAGAGTCTGTTAATGATTGATAAAGAAACACCAGCAAACACTAGCTAAAGTCAAATTTGTGAACAGCTGTGGTCAGCAAGAATCAAGCAGTGAACAACAGCTCAGCAGAAACAATTTAAGAATAATAATAAAAAAATCTTGGAAATGAAAAATGAATCCCCATAAAAAGTCAACTGGAAATATCTTTCCATTTTGAATAAGTTCATCTCAAAGCCAGTATTTTCTTAGTTTTAGCCAGTTTACAATAAAATGAGCCAGTTTTCAATAAGAATACACTTTTTCCATGATTCTACAATTTAGATAACTGCCAGCATAAAACATCCAAGTGGCAAGATATTCCAAGTAGGCATTCAAACACAGCTTGAATTAGTTTCAAATTAGGACCAAATGTTGCCTGAGCTCTGACAGTATTCCACTGCTTGAGATCCATGGCACTATACATAGAATTAAGTCTGGACCTGCTGTGAACAAGCTCGTAGGAGAACTACACATATGTTCGGAGTATTGTGCCACAGAGGCTCTATCATCCAAGTCTGCTGCAGTAAGAAAAGTGATTTATTAAAATCGCGTTCGGTAATAACCCTGAAAGATCCTGGAGGACTTAGAGGCCCTCCTTAGCTGAGGCCCCACAGAAGTGTGGTGAGAACCAGTTATCCATGGATCATTGGAATGGATATAAGAGAGAAAAGGTGGACAGTCAGTGACAGTCCTCCAGACAACCTTCTCTCCTGTTAGAGCAACAAGTACTGCTGGTTCAGCTCTCCCTGCCAACACATTATAACCCTCTTAGAAGATAGAGGAATACAGCACTTCACAGTCAGCCTCTGAGAAGTACAGTGTTTTTATTCAGAGGCTGTTGTGGACCTTCAAGCAGTCATTATTTTCTAAGCCATATCATATTTGTAATTCCTCTGAAGTGGTTTGGAAAGGGATTTGGATAAAAGTGGTGGCATGAGAATATTCATAGCAACCCACATTTTCTTGGTGTATGGGGAGGCCATGCGATAGTGAAGCAGACATGTTTCCCATTTAGTTCATGTAATTAGTTATGATAGCACAAACCACAACTCTTACAGGGCTAAACTAGCTACAAACAGATGTTTGAACCTAAAGTTATACTTTACTTTAAAAAAAAAAAGCTAGTGGAGTGTATACATAGAGCTTGTTAATTTTAAAATTTGTAAATATAGATCATAAAATATTCTCATTTGAAAATTCTTTCTAATCTGAAGTAATGTTCATTGCAATTTTGCCATTAGTGACTGAAGGGTGAATTTCCAAGAGAACAGTAATGTCACCACCTAAACTAGAACAAGAGACAGATGAGTTTTGTTCTGTGTCTCTTTGTCCCTAATCTGCTGTTTACTCTACAGAAAGCCTCTTATGCTGAAATCTCAAGATTTCTCTGAGAAGTGTTTGTCTTCTGCTACAATATTACTACAACATATGTACTCTTCTGATTTGCTCTAAATATTATTTCCAAGCTTTTCATAAGATACAGATGTTAAATTAATAGTTTGGAGTGTTTCAACCTGGCCCTCCATTCCCTAGCAATTATTAAAATATTTGTACTACATTTAATACCACATTTAAATGTCCTGAAACTTCATATGAATTGGTAAAATTTGTTGGGTTTTATGACCTCTGAAATTTTCCTTCTCCATCTCTTTTCAAAACCCATGATGAACATGCTTGTAAACTTGCTAACTGTCACTCCTCACTTAATTTTTGGAGTTTTTTTTGATTTTATCTTGTTCTTCAGAAAAATGAGACGATGCTGCTGAACAGGAACATGTTCAGCACAGTGGTGTAAGACATTTTATCAGTGAACACAATATCTCAAGTTTTAATTAAATCACCACTGCTCAACTGTATTTACTTATTTAAAACACTCAGAATTTAGCATGTTCCTCTTTAGGAGACTTCAAGCAGGTTAACCAGTGACAATTATTAATTTGAGATGCCTCTGTACCCAGTGAGCTAGAGCAGTGCTTTTGTGCTTCCCAGAACCAGGTGGCTGTGGACACCCTGGTGTTTCCCAGTGGAAGGCCCTCAAAATCACTCCTGAAATGAGATCAGGGACTTGGAGACAGTTAAAAGCATAAATTCCTGTTGTGTCTCATAGGCTCAGTTCTCATTACTTTTGAGGACGGGGAAAATGGATTTAAGTTGTTGTCTCAGATTTAGTAGAACTTGGACCAGAAAGGTAAATGACTTGAGTGATAGGGCTATAAGACACACCTACAGAATAAAATTATCTCCTGACTGACCTGTTTTGACAGCACCAGTTTTATAAATATGTTTTGAACATTCTTAATAAAAATTATATTGCTTTAAACCAGAACAGCACTTGCTTCTAATCTGCAATAGTAATTTAGATTAAATAAATCTGTGTTGCAAAGCATCAGCTGAGATTTCCAATCCCTCCTGAGACAACAGAGCACTTTGCTTCATCTTCTCCTTTACAGGAAAACAAAGGCTTTTCCCAGGCTGCTTTAATGTGACAGCAGTCAAGACTGGGCTGTTCAACCACCTTGTGAACAAATGAGAATTTGGACTACCAAAAAGAGGTGTAAATTTGTACATAATGAAATTAAAATAATCTCTTCAGTCACCCGGGTGTGTGAAGTCCAATCTTCAACCCTTCAGTCCCATGTAACAAGAAGAAAACCAGATTTTTCCCCCAACAAGACATCAGTAGATCACCATCAACCTTAATAGGATTTACTTATCTACTGCAGGAGGAGAATCAAAGCCCTGGTGTGCAGGAACAGATTCCTATTTCCAGTTCCCATCCACACAACTTGGGTAGATTGAGAACAATAACACAAATGCTTGAAAAAGTGATCTGCTTCTAAACCTAAGGTACACACACATTTCTGCATCAACACACACGTTCAAGGGTTTCATGTAATTGAAAAACCAGGTTACATGATCCTTATGCTAACAACACCCAGCTCTGTGACAATATTTATTCCTGTTTCTTTCAATTTTCTGTTTTCCAGATGAGGAGTCAAGTGATGGAAGTTAAAAGTAAAAAAAAAAAAAAAGGTAATTTAATAGGTCATGGAAGAAATTAATGGAAAAGGAAAGATCATTTCTGTTGCCTCCTTTAACTAAATTAACATTAGCTTCATTTTTTAAAGTCCCCACTGTTCCTGATTTACTGTTTTTCTTTCTACATGATTTATTTTACAGACAGAGAACTGTAAAGGTAGACAACTTTTCAGCATGGTGTCTTATTTCCTGCTGGGTTATTTTGTCTGCCCAAGGAGTTGTTAGAGAAGAGAACAGAAAAATGGATTTATGTTACTGTACCTGAAGAAGTCACATATAGCCACATACAAATATTTTTCAAAAGCTTTCACTGAAGATTTCACAGGAGACATTATGCTTTAAAACTACATTAATACCAGGCATTGCCTGCAGCAGTGTATAACAAAGTATTTCCATTTTCTCCTTCTGTCCTCCACTCCTGCACTTTTTTTCTTTTTTTTTCTTTTTTTTTTAATTGAAAACCACCAAGTGCTCACCAAGGAACATTTGGCTACCTGCCTGAGAGGGCATCTTACACACATACATACACATTTTGCACCTTTATTTGTTTATGATGACCCTGACAAATTAATCTGTAATACTTAGAGTTTAAAGCAGCAGCAGTGATTTAAAATAAACCCAGTGAAAGGTATAGCAAGTAGTTTTATAAAGTATAGGTCACTCCTCTTCCTTTTTTTTAGTGATGTTACCTTAAAACCTATTAATCTTCCAAAAACAAAAAAAAACCCACCTAGATTAAGACCCTGTAAATTCTATAAGCACCCAAACAGCCTTCTGGTTTTTACCATACCCTACCTTGTATGTGATTTAAACCACAACCTCTCAGGGATCTGCTGCTGACTTGATCTACCTTCTGTTTTGCCTTACCAATGGCTTCACACAAATTACGTATATTCAGAAAAATGACATATGCACACTCACCCTCACAAGGGATCCTGTATGGAAATGCTTTTGCCCAGAGAAGTTGTGGATGCTCCATCCACGGAAGTGTTCAAGGCCAGGCTGGACAGGACTTTGAGAAACCTGGTTTGGTGGGAGGTGTCCATGGCAGGCGATTGGAACAGGATGATCTTTAGGGTCCCCTCCAACCAACCCAACCCATTCTGTGATCCTCAGGCTGTACTTGAGTATAACTGTGCAATTACAGTCAGAAGGGAAGCCCTGCCTCTGTGAGAAATAACACCAACCCTTTTCCCCAGAGAATTTACAACTTTTACAAAGGTAAAGAAAAGAGTGGAGACAAGCAGGAGAAACCGAGATACAATGGAGTGGTAGGAGAATAAAGACATGAGAATTTCACAAGATGTAGAACCTTCTTCATATGCCCCAAAGACTTCCTATCTTTTAATCACGGATTTTCCTCACCAGCATGAGATTTAATACCAGGAGTTTCATCCACTGAAGAATTAAAACCTACCGCATAATATATGAAAAATACCACAAAATAATATATAGCAGATGTGATATGTTTAAGCTGACATAAGAAAAGCATGCATTCATGTATGCTGCAAAATCATCTTCAAAGTGTGGTTGACACCACTATCAGCTCACTTCCGTGGGCAGTGCCACTGACTTTTTGGCAATTTGTACAGTAAAAATTGAGAGAAATAGTGAATTTATGAGTTACTTATATAGAGAGGATTGTGTAATTAATTAAAATACTGTTGTCTATGAATCAAAATAATGTATCATGGCAGTAACTGTGGCACTGGGTCCATGGAATTAAAGAGCAATTCCATTATGTTCAAAATGTTTCCTACTGATTTACAGAGGGGTTAAATGAAAGCCGAATTTGAACTACAGCTGTGAGGACTTTTTGAAGTTGGGTAAGGTTTGATGTGAAGAGGTTTATGAGATTGGGCAGCAGTATCTCATTTTGAGATATCTTGAAGCTAATATGTTCCCAGTTTTTTCAAATTGTAATGTTATAAAAAATTAATATATGTAATTTTTTTATTTCCTTCGAACATGATCTAAGATTGTCTTTGGAAATAACTTTTCTTTCATTTCACTTCTTCATGGGCAAATCCAATAGCTAACTCCCTACAAGGAAAGCAATCTCCTGACATATTCTGATTTCAGTCCAACAGCGTGGGTGAAGCAGGAGGAAGGGGGGCATTGCCTGCCCTCTTCCAGGAAATTTCATACAGAACAGCAACAACCACATAAAATCCTTCACTGAGTATCAAAAGCATGTTTTACTCTGGTGTTGTCTTAGGAATTACTTTAATATTAGGACAGCTTCCCATATTTCACTCTTGGACAAAAGTCTTACAAAAATCTAAATTCATTTTGCCTTTTCTAAGTTAAATGTTTAAATTCAAATAACTGATTGATTCTCCTTAATAGTGTGGGATGTTGCTGAATTTGTCGTACAACTTATGCCTACCTTGAATTATTCCAAATGACAGAGGAACTGTTATCAAAACTTGATGTGGTTTTGAGTTCAGTATTTTCTATTTAGCTATTATTTTTACACCATCTAAACCCACACGAAGCCCAGAAACAATACCACTGGAACACGAACAGCAAAATGTTGTTGGTATAGGAGTTTTACCCCAACTATCAAGGTCTTTATTCAATAAATTACATATAGTTCTCATGTCTTTCTTCTAAATTAATCAACTTCTGAAAAAAATTACAGTGGAAATATGACAGTGAAGTGGAAGAGTGGTACTTTTTGCTACTTTTACTACTACTCATTTGTAAGCAAGATGCTTAATCACACTGCCTATATCTCCATCAGATCAATATAAAAGCAGATCAAACCCTGTCTCACAAATTTCACCCGTAGCTCCAAGGGGAACAAACTCATTCCAAGCCACTTGTTCTCAAAACAGTCAATTTTTTGTAGTAATTCCAATTTCTATATTATCATTTCCAGATTGCTCTTACCTTGTTTCTCCTCCAGAGATGTCAGCTCTCAGACGTTCCTGTGTCATGGAGCTGTGCCTAGTCATCACACCATAGGAAGAAGAATGATGAAGAATTACACACATCACAAAATGAATTCACAAATGTTTAATGTACACAGCAATATTTAGGAAGAACACTCCTCTGACTGCCCCTTTAAATTACCAGATTAGGTAGCATTCTAAGAACAAAGTGTCCTACAGTTATAAATCAAAGATTTACAGCCTGTAAAGAGTATTTAGGTCGTAACTACAAATGCCTGTCACAATGTTTTTATGGAGCTGACAAAAGGAGTAGCGATACAGCAACATAAATACTTTTGCAGTGAGTGGGACCTGGACCCATCTGGAAGTGCTTCCCCATGCAGGACCACTAGATTCAGCAACCTTTGGCTACCTGTTAGAAAGCTGATTAGCCATGCCTTTTCAGACAGCTCAAGTGCAGCATCTGGTCTGTTTTATTTTTCTTTCCTGTGGAAAAGGAAGATAAAAGAGTGAACTACTAATCCAGAGTCATGCAGCCAGTTGGCAGGAGTCAGGCATCGGATCAGAAGCCCGGTTTCCAAGCCTTCACCCACAGACAAACCCTACTCAAAAAGTAAATGTAAAAAAGACTGCTGCCTCTCAGTTTTCCCTTCTCTCCTCTAAATTGAAAGCAATCGTTAATGTTCCACAGATGTTACAGAGCAAAACATCACCAAAAATAAAACAACAAAGATGTTAATTAAAAAAAAAAAAAAAAAGCCCCAAACCAAAAGAAGCAGACTTTAAAAACAAACAGGGAAAACCCCACAGCAGTAGTAAACAGATTATCCAAAAGTTCTGCAAGCTACTACCCTGCTTGCTACTACCCAAGCTACTACCTACCATACTGGGTGCGGTATGTGGAAGAAGGAGAAGCAAGAAGATGAGTTGCAAAAACCAGAATGCTGAAAAACAATTCCTGTCATCTCCACATTCAAAATTCTTTCACACTGAAGTTATCAGACTCCCAACAGCAAGTGATTTACCCTGAATTTTTTGGTTTACCTGTCAGACATCTGTAAAATAGGCACAAAGTAATTGATCTCAAGCCTGCAGGAGACAAGCAAGATTTATTTCACTTCTAATTTTAACTTCCATCAGGGCAGCATTGGGTAAAGATGCAATGGAGAGATGGTCTGTTTACATTCACATGAGATAAAGTTATTCTTCTTAAGGGATGTGTTTAAAATGCTCCATGTGTCATGTAAGGGAAAAAACCCCTCTTCTCTCTTGAACAATCTATCTGCATTAAAACTTCAGGTTTTCCACCATAGGCCTTCCTATATAGCAAACATCTAGGTTTAGAATTTATTGCTGAACCTAAGTTTATTTCCAGTATCACATTCTACTATTGTAATATTTTTCCTTTCCATGCTTAATTTCAGGGGTCATGTTTCCAAAACTGTTCAACATGTGTACTCAGAGTCAAGATTCCAAATGAGCAAAAGATTGAATAGAAATAACATCTAACTCCCTGCAGATTAAACTGAGAACCACCCCAAAGTAAATTCCTAAACATGGAGAAAAGCAAAATCCCAAACAAAACCAACATAACTAATGGAAGAGGGAACATACACCAAATCTCCATGGCCCCTCCACTTCATAAACAGACATATGTACTTTTTACACATAGATACGTGCACACATGTCCACACACAAAGCCACAAAATGAAAGGACAAGCAGGTCACCACGAGGCAATCACATTTTATATGCTAAGATACAGACACAATCACACAAAACATGATACTTTGTAGAATCATAGAATCATTAAGGTTGAAAAAGGCCATCAAGTCCAACTGCTAACTCAGCACTGCCAAGTCCATCACTAAACCATGTCCCCAGCTGCCACATCCACATGCTTTTTGAACATGCCAAGAATGGTGATTCCATCACTTCCCTGAGCAGCACAATTTATCTCCTTTTTCTACCTCTTGCAAGAGAAAAGCTTCAGCAGGCAGCAAGCAGGGAAGCTAACAGCACAATGGAAATCTCAATCTTGCTATAACTGGCTTTAATTTAAATTTGGATTTTTTGCATACTGTGTGATCCCAGCCCAAACCTTCACTGGTGGGATTTGGAGCTCCCAAGGCAAACCCCTGCTGACCATATATGTCAGTACCTGTAGGCTGGGTGAGAGGCAACTGATGGTGGGCAAGTCACAGTGCCTTGCAAATGCTTCTTCTGGGCATAACGAAGACATTTGCTTTTGAGTAGCAAGCAGTCATTTGTATACTCCTGAAGGAAATAGAAAGGGCTGCTGATGTGTGCCTCCAGCTCATGTTTTGTATTCCTCACTATGATTCCTGACAGCTGGTGTGACCCTGAGGTATTCCTTTGGCTTATCCTGCCAAATTCAGAAGGTACTGTTAAGGACTAGAGTCTTTGTGGTATCTGTTCAGAGATACTCTCTTGAATCTGTGTCCAAAAAGTAATCTGCTTCCTCTATCTGTCCCCAGGCAAGCAGGGCACAAGTTTCCTTCAGTTATGCTGCAGTTACACCCCTGCTTTCCCAAAGCAAGTAAGACGAAAGTGTCCCAATTATCCTGGAGTCAACAGCACACAAAAAGCTGATCAATTTATCAAACAGAACCAACAGATATGGGAGTGAGAGCTCACGTAACAAATTCCAGAGAGTTTTTTACAGCCATTCATACTGCTATGACATCCCTTTGCCTGATTTCAAAGCAATTACTGTGGCAGCATGTCATATGTCCAGGTTCACACAAGGTGCAGAGTGCAGGCTCAGCTCTCACGAAAGAGGCTGATGTGGCATTGCACATGAACTCCCTCTTCCAGCCACTGTCTAGTGGCAAAGGCTGTTTTCCATTCAGCCAAATATATTTTCTCCAGTTCCTTATGTTCACTTTATCTAATAATATTTTTTTAGTACCCTTCACTTGCCCTTGTTAAGCTTCATACAGTTGGTGGCTGCTCAGATCTCTCATTTGTTGAGGTCTCTCTCTCCAGGGCCTCTCTGCTTTTTACAGCCTTAAAGGCAGCCTAAGTAAGGGTCCAAACTAAAGCTTATATATCTTAATTGAAATTAATGATGAGATTTTAGCAAAGCACCAAGAACTTTAGTTCCTCAGATTCATGATAGATGGAAAGGTCTGTCAGGGCAAAAATCTGTGGAAAAGCCATGGTCCAATTCCTTTCCTCCTCACCTCATGCCAGCTGGAACACGTTAGAGGCAAGATTAGAGCAGGTCAGCTCTTCCACCTGATTCTTTCAAGCAAAATGTATTGTGCAGTTACCGGCAACATCCTATTTATTTATGTATTTTGATTAATTATTTTAACTATGACTGGCTCTTCATCTTTGCTTATTTTAATTCATTTTAAGCTTGGGGGGAAAAAGAATAGATAATAATTGGAGGAATGCAATGCTAATAGCAATATCAGAGTAGTTAAATGGTTCAAGAGATGCTGTTTCTCTTTGCAGAAAAATGCACAAAATTTTTTTGTCTGTGGTAATATTGCGCAGTAATCTATATCAAGATAAGGATGTGGGTACAAAAGGAGAGTGAAATTATATAGGCAGAACAGGATGAAGAGATCCCTTTTGAAGGACATTAAGAATGAAAAGTGGAAAGTGATAAAACAAAGAAGTTAATAAAAAAAGAATAGTTAAAGATGATTGATCTCTAGGTCCTACTAAAAAGGTCTTTTTTGGCTTGGATTTTCTGTGATGTGGGAAAATGTAGTTTTTATAACACAACTTCACTGGAGTGCATGAACCATCTAATCTTGGGGAAGACATCAAGCCCATTTAATGTTAAACAACTTCATTCATCAGGGAGCACCTGAATTTCCCATTTACTTTTGCTAAGGTAACACACATGTGAGAGAAGGGTTGTGATCCTCAGCTTTATTGTAACTAGGGATGCTCATTAAAGCTGCTCACAGCCTGCACAGGCCTTCTGTATGGACCCTGAACAACAATCCTGTTAAGTACACCTCATCTCTCTATCCTTAACATTGCTGCCAGACTGTTTCCAAATGCTTCTTTTGCAGGGCTAAGGCAGTATTTCTACTACTTATTAACAGTTGAAGACCAAATCTGATGACTTGGTTTCTGGAGCTTTTAACGGCACAGAAATAGTGAAGCATGCATTACTTTTTCATCTTCTTAAAGTACACGCTACTGCTTTATCCTTAAATCACCTGCAGTGAGATCTCAACTCCCTGTTTCCTTCCCAGGTGCTACATACTCCCCAAAGTGCTTTTTGATATCCATATAAAGTTCCTTACTTTTGCTGTTCCTTATCCTTGTTTTAAAACAAAGTAGAATGTAATGCTGCTGTTTTGTTCAGTGCTTGACTGCTGTCTTTTGCTGAATTCCACTGGGAACAGGACAGCTTATCCTTCTGCCAGTCCACAAGTTTTACAACCTCTTAAATTGTTCAGCAAATAAAAAGAGAAACCCAATTTAACAGCCTTAGTCTGCAAAGCTGTAAGCCAAACAGAAACAAGTCCTGTTTTCACAGAAATTAATTACGTTTTCTCAGATTATTAGTGCTCTACTCTTCCCTGCAAAGATCTGAAATAGCCAATGTGGTATGAATTTCCCCAGCACAGCCTAGCCCTGCTTTCCCTTCTCTCTGTCATGCTCACCCCTGTGCATGCTCCCTCTTTCTCCCACAGAGGCTTATGATGTCAAAGTCAGCTAAAAAAGTAGGACATCTGATTCTGGAAGCTTCCTCTGAAACCCAGGAACTTGCATCAGCAGACAGATATCAGAGCAGAGCAAGTATGAAACCCATCACAGGTAAAAGCATCCTGATGTGATAACCAGGGAGTGCTCCAAAACAGGATGGGACATTCTCCAGTCCCACCTTTCAAGAAGCGTTTGCCACAGTGTCTAAGTGGAAAATAGAGATGATCCAAAGGACAGCCTTATCTCCTTGGTGTCCAAACCAAGAGCATAGCAGCCTTTCCAACTTGTTCTGTTTTGCAAGCAGGTCTGCAGCAGCTGTTTCACACCTCCACCCTACTCCAATCTGCTACAGGAGCTATTCGTGGGCTATGCAACTTGTGGTCTGACTGCAATAGTTATGATTTATTTTGACTGATACTTAGATTAAAAAATCTTTCCTACATGTGCCATTCCTGGAAAATGAATCATTATGCCAGATAGATAAGCAGCTGACTCCTTTCCTACATGCTACTTTTCCTTCTATAATAAAATTCCAGAGAACTGTAGGAACAGAGCCAGCCAGGTGCCTACCAAGAACCTATGGAGGGACCCGTGGAGAGGTAGCTGGGAAGCTGTGAGGCTGGCTTGGTGCCTTGGGAAACTAAAGCCACACAGTAGAGAGGGATCCTCATCCCCTGAACTACAGTTTTGGAGGGGTAAATGATAACTGACATTACTTTAAGATGCTTCTTTTTCTTGTTAATATGACTATTCAAAATCCAGTGTATCAGATGAACAACTGTTTCTCCTCACAAAGTTCTCCTGCTCAGTCTTCGTAGAAGAAAATCCAATTCTCAGTGCAAACCATGTATTTTTGTCTTGAAAAGTTTTCACAAAGCAAGGAAATGGGTTGGCAAAACAGAGGGAAGTAGAGGGGCAGGATGAATCTTGACCGCTGGCCACAGTCCCCGCTGGGTGTCCTGAAGTGACCTGGTGCTGCCAGGGAAGAGCGATCCCACGGGGAGGACTCTGTGTCCCCAGAGAATGATTTATTTTGAAACTCTAAGCAATACCTCCAGTTGCCCATACTACTGGACTATAATTATCTTTTTATAGTCAAATGAGCATGTCGTTCTGAGGAAAGAGTAGTCATTAAAGAGGAGCCTCTTAAGAAAGGCCGAAGTCCACTGTCAAGGAAAGATAATAAACCTTAAGTGTAGCAGGACTTCTGGATGACACACTATTGATTTTTCCCAGCAGTTTTTGCTCCAGCAATTTACTTTTCCTCAATAAACTAGTTACTATTTCTTTTTCAGCCATCCAGTTAAATGTGATGTTAATCCTCCAGTGCCTATTTCTATGAATTTTTCACTGCTTGATATTGAAAAATATTGAAAAGGAATAAGAAAAAAATTCAGTCATGTATCAGGCTACAGTAAACCCCTTGTCTATTATATAGCAAAATAAACCATTCACAGACTTGATTCTAGTATCTGCATTATTAGGAGGGAAAAAAAGTATTCTTCAGTACTGCACAGGTATTATTTACCTGACAGTTGCACTTTAAATGTTTTGTACAGAATCATAGAATATGTTGAGCTGGAAGTGACCCACAAGGATCATTGAGTCCAACCCTTAGGCCTGCACAGGACCATCCCCAAGAGTCACACCATGTGCCTGAAAGTATTGACCAAATGCTTCTTGAACTCAGACAGGCTTGGTGCTGTGACCCTGGGGAGCCTGTTCCAGTGCCAAACCACCCTCTGGGGGAAGAACCTTCTTCTAATATCCAACCTTAACCTTCCCTGACACAACTTCAGGCCATTCCATCAGGTCCTGTCACTGGTCACCACAAGAGATCAGTGCCTGCCCCTTCTCTGTCCCTCACAGGGAAGTTGTAACTGCAGTGAGGTTTCCCCTCAGTCTCCCCTTCTCCAGGCTGAACACACCAAGTGCCCTCAGCTGCTCCTCACATGCCTTCTCCTCAAGGCCCTTCATCACCTTCATTGCCCTCCTTTGGATGCTCTCCAATAACTTCATATCCTTCTTGTATTGCAGACACCAAAACTGCCACAATATTCCAGGTGAGGCTGCCCCAGGCCAGAGCAGAGCAGGACAATCCCCTTCCCTCTCATGAAGCCGTGCTGGCTGTGACCAGTGACTCTTGTCTTCCAGCTGGTTTTTTTTCCCAGAGTAATCTTCTCTATAACTTTACCAGGCACTGAAGTGAGACTGACAGGCCTATAGTTTCCAGGGTCCTTCTTCTTGCTTTTCTTGAAAATCAGGAGCTCTTTGAGGATTCTTGGTGAATCCCATCAGGCCCCATTAGTTTGTAGGGCAATATACTAAATAGAGGACCTTTGAAATCTAGGTGCTAGAAAAGATTTGCTTAGAGAAATATATTTAATAGTTATTTGTTATAATTATATTGAGAGGTTGTTTATGAATACTATGCAAAGTATGCACCCATGTTGAGATCTTAATTTTCTAAGTTAAATCAGGTGTGTTTTAGATGTATAGATCTAAGCAGTGAGAGCAGCACCAAAAATTTACATCAACTGTGATTTTTCATTATCTTACAGAATGACACTTATGTTTATTAGAATGGACAAATCTCAGACACAAATACTAGACTTTAGCACTAAAATAAGTGCAGGAGATACAAAATTTTCAAGTAATTTCAGAATTCAAAACTCATTTTTACCTCTTCACAGCACTAGTGATCAGTCAGTCTTGAATCAAAAGTCAGGTTCTGGGTCTGTTACTTACTACAAAAATATTCAGCAGATTAACTTAGCTGAAGCCAGGGAAAATATTCATGGTCTGATCACCCAGCATCAGACCATGTGTTTCTAGTCTGCTCTCAGAAAGGCATGATTTTATCAGTTGAAACTGGTGTTTACTCTAAAGGGAAAGCTCTCATCCCAAGGGGAAAAAAAAAAAGAAAAAAGGAAAATAGGGTGCACAACGTGCACCATCTGTGGTGGTGAGAGGAGCAGACAGAGGAGGCTTGAGCTTCCCTTTGTTCCTCCTAGGGAACAAATATTCAAGGTGTGGTACACAGAGCATCAGTTTTTTACATTAGGATAAGGCAGGTGCATCTGGTAAGCATTAGAAGATAACTCTCAAGCTAATATAATGCTGAATTAAGGTTTGCCTTTTTCCTAGTCTCAGACTAAAAGATGCAATGATGTATAGTCATTCATTCAAGATATCTTTCCTCTCCCACTTAAACGCTGTTCTTAATGTTCCTAAAATACTTGGGCACAAGTTGTACAAGAATTCTCAGAACACTACCTGTACTGACAACTCACGCATTCCACAATAATGCAAAGTGGTTCACTGATGTCTCTTCTGGTCCCTCCATGTAACAACTCGCAGGTTACAGCACATAAACCAGTGCTATGGCAACAGGTGGAGCTTTAATCCATGACCCAGCTTTCACAGGGGGCTGGGTCATACATCACAAATGTGCACTTCGTATTTTCAACTTTAAAGTGGTCAGGCATTGGAATGGCCTGCCCAGGGAGGTGGATTCACCATCCCTGGAGGTTTTTAAACTGAGACTGGACATGGCACTTAGTGCCATGATCTAGTAAACAGACTGGAGTTGGATCAAGGGTTGGACTTGATGATCTCTGAGTTCTTTTCCAACCCAATTGATTCTATGATTCTATGATTCTGGGGACTCAAAGTGTTTCAGCTATAGATGAAGCAGTGCCTACTAAGAAGGATCTTTGCATGTTGGTTTGGGGTTTTTTGTTTGTTTTGCTTCTTTAGTTCACATTCTGCAGCAGAAAGAGGCCTTTCAACTGCCCCTTTTACACTCAGTCTCACCAAAATCAACCACGAAAATTTCACAAGTACTCTACTGTATGTGTGGACAGAAGCCAGTTCCAGCTGTGGGCTGCCCTGGATTTTCTTTGGCTCTGCATTGAGCAATGAAGGTTGCTGTACATGTATTCCCCTTTCTCCTGAGCAATGGATGGGAACAGTCGAGGCTTCACTAATTTGCAATGTACAAATGACACAGCAAAATCACCTGCATTTACTGATGACTTAAGAAGGAGAAATGAGGATTCATCCCCAGCCAAGATAAGGCTGAAGAAAGGGACTTCTGCTATTAAAAGCTCTCCCAGGGTACTTAATTTCTTTCTCGATTTTCTCCAAAACGTGCCCTCCACCCTTCCTTCAGGGTTGCAACTACACACGCTACCTCTTTGTACAAGTTAATCCTTCAGGATGACAAGTGATTTCCTGCTTCTTTGGAAAAATGTATTGTTATGGCACCGATGGAGATAAAATGAATCTTTGTTTAAACCAAAACAAAAACATACAAGAAAAACCTAATTAAATGAATTCAAAAAACTATGCCAAGGACATAGTTAAGAAAGTGTTGCTGTTTAATCTGCTTTTCTTAGGTCCTTTTGTCCTATAAGTCCACCCAAGATGTACATGGGTAAATAAAACAAGCCATCTCTCACCCAAACCTATACAAGCTGGAAGTAAAATTGTCTTTAGCAGAAGACAGTGAAAGCAGTACAGCCATCCTCAAACAGTGCAGCACAAACCACAGCTGCACATTTGGAGGTCCCCTGAGTTGCCAGACACGTCAAGGCTGGGCTGTGGCAGGTGGGGGGAAGCACCACAGTTAGTTTTAACCATTGCACACTACAGTTCCTCATGGCAGCCATAACTTGCAGAGTGTCTACCAAGGAGCACACTTGGAATGTCAAAGGACAACTCTAAACCTTATCACCGATGTTCAAGTTTTTTAACCGTGTGAGGGAATTGCTCCTCTGAAAACCAGCTCACTGGTGAGGTAACAGGTCTGTACACTGAGCTTTCCTTCATTTTGCTCTCCTTTATTTATTTCTCTGTTCTCTCACTTTATTGTTTAAAAATGCTGGGAGGTTAGACAAGAGTCGGATCAAGTCGATGTGTCAGGCTAATGTTTAACCCTAAATTTATACCTCATAGATAAAAAGAGATTGTACTACAGATTTCACAGCTAGAGTCCCTGGCTTCAGCCTGCCTGGCAGAAGCACTAGTAGCTATAGAGTCTAAGTGCATTCAGCACCTTCCTAGCTCATCCTTAGCTACATTTTTTTTCCCTCCTTAGAACTGGACTGGATTAAAAAACATCTTCTGGCTGAACAGTCTTTCAGTTTATTATTTGTCATCGATGAACTACAGATAAGCTTCAGCTTGGCTGTCAACAGAGTTAATCTGGTCAGAGCACCAGAATCCTCCATCAGAGAGGTGCAATGCCAAACTTTGAAGCTCCAGAAGTCAAAAAGTTTGTGGCTTGGGACTATGTTGTTTTTGCCGCACTATTTTTGGTCAGTGCCAGCATTGGAGTCTTTTTTGCTGTTAAAGAGAGGAAAAAAAAAACTTCAAAGGAGTTTTTGGTGGGCGGTAAGCAGATGACATGTGGACCCATAGCTTTTTCTCTCACAACAAGCTTCATGTCAGCAGTAACTGTCCTGGGAACACCCTCTGAAGTTTATCGCTATGGGGCATCCTTTGTGTTGTTCTTTCTTTCATACACACTTGTCATAATTTTTACTGCTGAACTTTTTCTACCTGTCTTTTACAGATCTGGCATAACAAGCACTTATGAGGTAAGTAAAAATCATAAAATCAAGGCACTATTCTAGTATAAGTCGGTATCATGCACATATTTTTGTATAAAAATCTGCAACAGAAATCTATCTGCAGTGATTTACAGAACAATCGTATCAATACATCAATTATTTTCAGAAATTGGTTGCATTATCCAAACTAGTTGTTTATGTTGTGTAAGTTGAAAGCACAGAATAAGGGCCAGAGATCCTGTCATGCACCTAGAGCACAGACAGGATACGGGTTTGCACACCAGCACTGAATTAAGTTACGGTTGGAAAATACTTATTCAAATGCCTCTGATCTTATAAGTATTCCACTCTGGTTTAGAGAGCAGGTATTAAAGACAAACTTTAAGAACAACATTCAATACTGTCCAATTCAAACTTAGTCTAGATATGGCAATTTGATCCAATTTACTATAAAAGTGGACTATTGGATATCTAAAAATCTGAGATGAGAGGAAGAGAAAGAAGACAGCAGGCCTGTTCCAGAAATAAAAAAGAAAGAAGAAAAAAAGACAGAGTTGGAAAACAAACTCTCTAAGAAATTATATTAATGACATGAATTTTGTAGAGTTTTTGTCTGGCATTCTTTCTGGAAGACATTATTTTTTTCATGATGCACTTCAGCAGCAGCCCTTATCACCTGCACACCCACAGGGCAGCTACTGACCATTTGGGATCACCTTCAACTTACTTTAATCAACTGCTGCAAATTTAGTTGCTCCTGTTTGTGGGCAGTTTCAAGTGAGCAAGAATTGGATGAAGAAAGTTGAGTTAGTCCACAAGGGGCTTCCTGATAACAGAAAGGCTGCTCGTGTTCTCTGCGCCCGAGCCCAGGGAAGGGTTTTGGTCAAGCAGATCTACTTGGGCATTTGGAAATATTTCCAGGTTGGAAAGGAGTAAAATTGACCATTGCTGCAAGTAGTTGCGTTTTCTGGCTGGCTTTGATCCAAGATCAGATAATTAATTACTTTTGTCATCTGAAACACTAAAGGTGTCATTGTATCCAGAGAGACCTTTCCAAGCATGCTGGAAAGATGATTTTGCTGGTTTCATGAATTATTTTTAGAAACAGGTCAAGTTACATAAACTAGCTATGTATTTGTATGGCAGACCATGGGGTTTATTACGCAAGAAACACAAAATGAGCACAAACAAATTAATAAGAAAGAAGATGGTTTGACAATAATACACAATGTGTAGCCTAGAGGCTTGTAAAAGTCTTGTACAGTCCAAGCCAGGTATCTGCTGGGGTTATGGGACTATGGCCCAAGGAGAAACCCAGCCCACAGCAGGTTGTGTGGAGGCTGCCACAGGGGCAGAGAGATTTTACAGACAGACTCCACAGAGAGACGCCAGGTCAGGATTCAGGCTTAAAATCTGGGTGTTTGGGGCTAGATATCTGCTCACCTCTGGAGTTGTGTGATAGTTGGGAACACCTCTCTACATCCACCTGGAAGTCCATAAGATCCCCTCTCTTGTCTTTTCACACTGGTGATGTGCAGATTTGGCTTTAGGCTGAAGCAGAGCAAGTGAGAAATCCAGCTTAGCCCATGCACTGGGAAACTCCACGTTGCTCCACCACCACTTTTGCCAGTACTGGAGTCAAAGGATGCTATTTCTGCTAGACATGAGCTTAAGTTTCCTCCTTGCATAGTTTCAAAAAAAGTATGCATTGCATACTTTCATTTGAAGTTTGAATTTCCCACCTTTGTAGCCCTTGGGCTCTTCCAGTTATTCCTGATACAAAGAAGGTACCTATTACTGCAACCCAACTTCAAGTACATGGTACAGATGAGAAGATTTTGTACATACAATTACCCCTACGTGTAATGACAATCCTGATCTCCTTATTACTCTTAACAGCAGTGCCAGCTGCCAGTAATTTACTTGCACAGCAAGGTGTTACTTGGGGCAAACAGAAGAGCAGCATCTGTCTCACAGATGCTACATGTGTAAATTACTGGAATTACTCTTTTTCCTAGTATTTGGAGTTAAGATTTAACAAGATTGTCCGTCTTGCTGCAACACTGATCTACATCCTGCAGACGGTAAGAAAACATTGACTCATTGTAATGCTAATTTCACTCAACATTGATTTTCACAGACTAGTCTCAGAGGGCACATTTTTTAGAACAGGATGTCTTAATGATGTTACTTGTTTTTTCTTAGTTTTTTTCACTTGGACTATGAATGCTAAAATGAAAGAATCGTTGTATTGTGGGATATTTGGAGACATTTCTTTTTGCATTATTTCCATTTTATTAATTTCCAAACCTTCAGCAATAGATTTGAATGCTACTGAGTTCTGTGCTTTGTTTCTCCATGAGTTCTGTCAGAACTTACATGTGAAGGGCGTTGAGTCAGTTACTTTGAAAAGGATTGAAGGGAAAAATTAAAATTTAATTTCTGAAATCAATGTAACTTATTTCTGTATCACTCTTTGTGTTTTCTGGAGATATCCTTTCTATTTGATGAGGATACTTTGTCATCTAGTCATCTTAGCAATAGGTGAAATGAATAATACTGACATGTAATTGTCCTTCCCTCAGAAAGGGATTAAAACCAAAGACTTTTATTTTGTGAGGGCTGAAACAGGAAGACATTTACAGTACAAGCAGATCTAAAGAACCCCCTAGATCCAGTATTTTGCTCAGAGCCCCACCCTAAATAGAAGCCTTACCACTTATCAGCATTCAAATACATGACTTTTTAACGAACTTTTTCTCCTTCAGATCCTCTACACAGGAATAGTGGTCTATGCTCCATCACTGGCACTCAACCAAGGTGAGTTCCCACGCTGCACTACACTGCCACCCCAAATAACCACACCACAGGGCAATCAGAGTAAATGAAGTGAGGTAAATTGATAAATAACACAAAAATCCAACCCTCCTCAAAAGTTCTGTAAGAAGGTTTTGCCTCCACCTCACAGCTCTGCCTTTCTGACCCCCCAGACCCCTCTCACACCCGGACATTAGTAGGAGCCTCCCTGGTGCTGCTCTGCTCTGCTTTCCACTCAGTAACCACCTGAAGAGGTTTGCAGCAAACAGTTTCCCAACATCCTGACAAAGTTCACAGTACAAGCCGGTGATCCAAGACCATACTCTGTACTTTGACTGCCCCCATCCCTGTCTCCCATGTTCAGATTTCCATGGGTTAACTCCTTTCCATGGAGCCGGAGCTCAGTGCTCTGCTGCTTTCTGTCTGCAGACATTCAATTAATATTTGCAAGCTAATCATACAACATCCATCACCATAGGTGGGATCAGTAATTCTACCAGGGCACAAGGAATCATCATGACCCAAATCCTGATTTTACCCAAACTGATTGGGAAGAGGTTGTGAGGCTCCTTCCGTTGTTCATCATCTGAGTTGCAACCAGCTTGTCCAATCCCTCTTCTCGTACAGTACCAAATTTTCCTTCCTCTGGTATGCAACTGAATTCCACATGAGAGTTTACATTAATTATTATGCCATACTAACTTTGCTAATAAGAGAACCTTTCAAAATAGATTTGCTCTCACAAACTGTGCCTTGTGGGAGTGATTTCAATATCAGCCAAATCAAAATTTGTGTGTCTTGCGTAAAGGAACTTTATAAAGCAAAATGAACACAAAAATTCATTTTAATGAAGCACATTTTAGCATCAAACTGTTCCTAGTTGCAGGGAATGGAATTTACTTCGGGGTGGGTGTTTTTGTCTCAGGACTCTTTGGGATTCTCTGAATAACTTGGTTTCTCAGAGAAAGTTCCAGCCTAGGGAACAGAAGGGAAGTATTGCTAATAAAGCTGTGTCCCATCAGAAGGTCACTTCTGCTTTATGCAACTATTCTTCTTACACACTACTTTTGCTTGACAGTTAGTTAATTCCAATTTGAAAGAGGACAACAATGCAAAACCGTATACAGAAGTTCTAAGAAACTTGAACAATCCAGCAAAGCTCCTAGTAGACATGAAAGATTAAAATTAATGATTACTCCTATCCTTCTAAAGCTAAAGGATTACAGCTCTTCCGTTACTATCCAGATGACTTACCTCCATTTCACTAATGATTTGGTTTTTTGGTTTTGCAGTCACTGGATTTGATCTCTGGGGCTCTGTAGCTGCAACAGGAATTGTCTGCACTTTCTATTGCACTCTGGTATGTAACAGGCCTAACTGAACAGTTGGAACACAAATGGTTAATTCAACCATCCTTTAAACACATCAGACTATTGCAGAAGGGTGTCTGCCACATACAGTCTGACTGAAGTTTAAAGTTGGAGAACACAGAGATAAATTTCTTCTACACTCTGTGGTATAAATAAGTCTATTTGGAGAAAAAAAAAATCCTCTCTAATCTTTTGCTGTATGTTGCAAGGTTTAAACAAGACAGCTTGAGGCAGAGTCCAGATAAGGAGGTGATAATCTTCCCCTGTCACACTAAATCTTTTGATAAGATGATTCTTATCTTTTACAAGTTATAGGTTGAAAAACACTGTAATGAAAAATGTGCCTCTGGTGTTACCCCAGATCAAGAACAGAGGATAAAACCTAGGAAGGACAATCAACAGGTCACAGAAAGCTTTGCTTCTGAGTAGAAGCAACATGAGACTCCAAATTCCAAATTAGATAAACAGTGCAGTGAAGTAGCAGAGCCCTGGGGCTCGGGATAGAACCTAATTCCTGTTCTCATTGCCACTAATGAATTTTTTCAATATTTCAGTCCATTCTGGTTGAAATCACTTATTATGTTGCTCTAGTACAGACTTGATCAAATATGAAAGAAGTTATGGAAGCAAGCTGAATGGCAAACTTTCTGGGCTAACTGTGCACCAGTGGGCTCAGAGAACACACAGGATGTATGAACAGGTCAGAACTCCCTAAGCTTTTGCTCTGTGATATATAAAGAAGGCACCAAAAAAAAGCATTTAACTGAAAGTCAGGTATTTTCATACACCTGTGGACAAACTATTTAGGCTGTGAAATTTTCTGACCTGCAAAAATACACCCTTTGTGGGAGAACACAGAGTCCTGGTTTGCAAGGTGCTGTACATACAGCTCACAAGCTGTTGAAATAAGGAGTCTTTCTACATTTTGCAGTACTTGAGCAACAGGAAATAAGATTGGGGGCATACAGTTTCTCTTTGTTTTAGGGAGGATTAAAAGCTGTTGTCTGGACAGATGCATTTCAAATGATTGTCATGGTGGCTGGCTTTGTGACGGTTTTGATTCGAGGAACTAGTCTGAATGGTGGATCAACCAAAATCTGGGAAGATGCCCATGAAGGCTCACGACTAAATATATTTGAGTAAGAAACAAATGGTGCAACACCTTTCCTTTTTGAATATTTAATGTTTAGAAACCTTACCCTAAGCCAAAAACATGATGTGACTCCTCAGGATGGTCCTGTGCAGGGCTAAGGGTTGGACTCAATGATCTCTTGTGGGTTCCTTCCAACTCAGCATATTCTGTGATTCTGTGAACCTTGGTGATTCAGAGAATCCATTCCTCATTTCTTCAGCTCTTGGCAATGCAGTTGACCCTCAGGAGAGCTTAACTCTTTTTAAGAACTCAAAGCTCTGCTGAACTGAAGGGGAAATCTGCCATTTTTCGTTGCGTAGCTACAAATGAAGGCAAATTATTCCTTCCAACTGTATATAGCTTTCATTTTGTTTCTTAAAACTGGCACATTCACTCACCACAGCAGCCAGTAATAGTGCACCAGTGCACTGGGACAGAAAAATGACCTTCCTTTGGCTGTTCAGGCCATTGGCTAAAAAGTTCATTAATCAAGGCAAGTCACTGACAGAATCCAGCAGCAAGGTCAGATGTTATCTGCTGTACCTACCAAGATAAGGAGAACTGCAAAGATGACAGATTTAAGACAGACAGATATACTTGTACCAGTTAGATTTACTGAGTAATAGAATTTCATTGTACAAAAGATAACACTGCAGCTGAAGCAATTTCTGTAAAGGAATTTAAGTCATCATGATGTGTTATTAAGGGTTTGCTGGATTTTTTAGAGCCTGCTAAGTGACCTTGTTCCTAGCAGAGGACAATGTCCCTGGCAGGATGGTTTGTAGGTCTGTTGCTTCAGTATGACGCAGATCTGATAGCTGGACATAAGCAAATGTAAATATAAATGTGAGTCATTTAATTAACTGGTCCTCTGATCAAGTCTAAATAATATATGTTTATCCTGACTTGAAAATAATGTGTTCCAATATAAAAGTATTAAAACTTCCAAACCTAAGAACATCAAACATTGTCCGTGCTGGAGGACACTATTACCAATGCAGAATTTCTGATTCAGATGGTAGGACATGCCAGATAATTGCGAAAAAAATTGCCTAGCTCTTGTTAATAAATGTCTTTAAATAAGCAAACTAAATTGCTTCTTTCTTTTTTTTCTTCCTTCTAGCTTCGATGCTGATCCTTTGAGACGACATACCTTTTGGACAATAGTTATTGGGGGAACATTTACATGGCTAGGGATCTATGGAGTCAATCAGTCAACAATACAGAGATGCATTTCTTGCAAATCGGAAAAGCACGCTAAACTGTGAGCTGCCTCTCATTAACCTATTGCTGCAAGCAAGGATACTGATGTGGAATTACACTAAGCTTGTCAGCTATACTAAGTAAATATTGGGATCCCATTAGATGGTAGCAAGCTAATTTTTCTCTGACAGCCTTACTACCCCTGGCTCTAATTGACTTAAGTAAATGCAGAAGGAAAAAGAGGTAGCAATCTCTCTGTTGCACTTACCAATTGGTGGTCAGCCACACTAATCCTCAGGAGCAGAGTACAGCAAAGATGCCCCACACAGAAGTTGTGCTATCTACAGCTTCATTGTAAAAGTGTACTTATCTGAATTGTGTTAAAATTGTATTAAAAATGGTTATTGATGTTGTGGGGCACTACAGTACAAGGTATTATCTAAATAAAATTAAATCAATAGATTATTAAAATTCTACAGCATAAGAGTAATCAGAACCAACTTCAGCAGTAGCACGTGCACAGCTACGTTTTACTAAACAACCAGATTTTTTTCACACACCTAGCAGTAATTGCTCACACACATGACTAAAGCATAACATTGCTTACATTTTCCTTCTTCAAACAGTTAACCTTTTTACTGACTGCAAAAACACTGATTTTTCCTGGGGTCATGACTATCTGTATGAATTTATCCTGTAGAAAATTCATTGTCCGAAAATCATTTAGAAGTCACACCAGTGAGAACATCACTAGTAAGAAGCTGGGAAAGACTTTTGGGTCCCAGGTCTGAACTGACCTTAGCAAGACACTTCACTTAAGGTGATGCTCAAACATAGTGTGGGCTCTGTAAAATCTGGCAGCTCTCAGGGACCTGCAGCCCTGCTGAACCACAGCCACACAACCTTCCCAGCAGATGCTGTCACCCACACCCTTTCCAGGGGATGGTGAAAAACAACTGGGACTGTTACTTGGCATGGTGAAACATGACAGAATCAACCAAAACAAATGTTCTGTTTGCCTTAATGGGTGAACAGCAGCAACAACACCCAACAGGCAAAAATCTGCTCTAACAGGAGTGAAGACCCAGTGCTCAGTGCAGTAACCACAGCAGTTACTGGTCTCTTCCAGCTGCACAAAGTTACCTGGAAGCATTATCCTTGCCCTATAAAATAATGATGCTGTACTTGTCTATGTTTTTTTTTTTAAATCTTGCTTTGAATTATACAGCCAGCTTTGAATTAGATAACCAGTGATTAAGGAATCTCCCTAAAAAGTTAGGAATAAATAACATGTAACAACTTTTTTGTTATTTTGCATTAAACAGTTTCTTGCCTTTGCTCTAGGGCACTTTACCTGAATTTAGTAGGACTTTGGACAGTCCTAGTGTGTGCAGTATTTTGTGGATTGGTGATGTATTCTCATTACAAGAGCTGTGACCCTTGGACTGCTGATTTCATTTCGGCTCCTGATCAGGTACAGATGTCCATTACTATAATTAGGAGCTGCTTTGGGCCCAGATATAGCATATAGCAGGGCAGTCTAAATTTTGTGCAATGCTTTATGTCCTTTCAGCACTCAGGCACTAAGGTGGTTGCCAAATCAGGGCTACATTAATATCTATTCTGTCACTTCTGCAGTGCTAATCCAACTGGGCATTTCTGCCAAAAGACATCCCATTTGCTCAAAATCTGACACCATGTTATTTGGCACAATGCCAGAATTTAGCAACACCCTCAGAAACAGCTTTTTCCATTACCCAGGAAAAACCTTATTAATTTTTTATGTTGCTCCTGTGCTTCTTCTACCCCAGCTCATGCCCTACTTTGTCATGGACATTTTTTCTTCGATGCCAGGAGTCCCGGGACTGTTTGTTGCCTGTGCATTCAGTGGAACACTAAGGTCTGTGAATCTGAAATGACATTTTAGCTGTGTAGGATGATTTCTAAGAAAAAATGAGGTTAAAATATGAAACCCTAAACGAAAGCCCAGCTGTTTTTCTTAGAACATTCTAGGAAGCATCAGTAGTGCTTTACCGAATTACATCACATTCCTGGGGGTGTTTGGAAAGGGGGGGAATTTAAAAGACATTTGGACATCAGCAACATGGTTCGTGCTGGACCTGGCAGTGCTGGGTTAATGGTGGGACTCCATGAGCTTAGGGATCTTTTCCAACCTAAATGATTCTGTGATTACATTTATGACACAGTGTAGCTCCATTTCACCAGTATCCTTATATCCCAAACACATTTTAGAATATTATTATCAATATAGACAAAGAAAAACTGAGCTGCTCATGGCAAAATTGTCTTAAGCCACAATATCACAGTCAGGATATAAATCTTTTCAGCAAGTCTATCTGTGACCATATTCACCAAATATGGGTTCATTCACCTAGCTAAAAGCCAGGTCATTCATGAAGGGCCAGGTAGCACTAATGGTAACTGCACATCTTTCAGTTCTTAAGGGAGTAAAATCTTAATCCTGGAACATCTATATTTTGAAGGTCTTTACAGATTTGTAAATGGAACTGTCAGTTAGGATGAGTTTCTGTCTTGTTCCATGCCAGCATGAAGCAGAGCCCCCAGCAATTGCAGAGGTGACAGAAACCTCCCCAGCTACAGCAGCGGGCACGAAAAACACCATAAAACATACAGTTCATGAGGAGCATTAGTGCTGAACGAGAGGAATCATTTCTTTACAAACACAATTTGATTTCAGGTTACATGGCCTTCTATTTACTTACCATCCTTCTCCCTGCCTACAGCACGGTAGCTGCCAGCATCAATGCTTTAGCAACTGTTACCTTTGAAGACTTGGTCAAGAAAGGTTTCCCAAACCTCTCTGAGAAGATGAGCACGTGGATCAGCAAAGGCTTATGTAGGTACCATAGAGAGCTTCTGTTTTTCAGCAGCAAAGGGCACCGTACAAAGACATTCCCTCAGAAACACTTGAGCTTCGCCAACCTCCACAGGGATGTAACCCTTTAGAAACTCTCAAGGTGAACATCAGCCTGTTCTTCAACAGCATTAAGTGTCAGCACTATATGGTACTGAAACAGAGACTAGCATCAACAACTACTCAAAATCCTTGGAAAAGCTTGGTCTACGGAAAATTTTGGAAAACGCTCTTTATGACACAGAAAGAATATCAGTGTAGCTATTACCACATTAATCTATAGTAGTATTGCATATTCTTTTAGAGTAATACAGTAAATATTCTATTCAAGCTCAGAGTTATTGCATAAGCAGGTTATTCAGCTTTTCAGAGAAAAAAAAATATTTAAAAAATTTTAAAAACCCAGATCATCAACATAGCAAGCATCCAAAGTGACTTGAATTTTTAGGATACCTTTTACAATTATTGCATTAATATCATAAGTGGTTTATGAATACAATAATATGATAAGCATTTTAAATAATGTTCATAAATATCACAGAAAAGCCAAGCAAATGTCTTTTCTATCTCTGTAACTGTTTCTAGCCTTCTCCATTCCTGGTTTTCCACTTGCTACTTTGATTTTTTCACTCTGTACCTAGAAAGGTAACTTTGACCAATGTATGCTAGCCCATACATTTTAGTTGGCTTTACCTCAGACTGCTGCATACAGAGTTCTGCCTACCACAAAGTTAAAATTGGTGTCCAAGGAAGAAACCCACAATTTCTCAACTTATTTACTAGATTATTTTAAAAGTGATATTTAAAGGCAACAGAAATATTTCTACATGAGGCATAACTTCTAAACTGATTTCACTGCTATTGCTCTGCTGTGTAAGAAAAATCAATCAGCCAAAAACCCAACAAGACTTCACACAAGACACTGCTGGGTACCTAATGGTCCACTCTAAACATCAAACCCAAAGTGCAAATTCCCCCATGCTGCCTGGTCACCTCAGACACTACTGAATCAGAAATCATCCCCACTATTGCCCAGCACAGACAACCTCATTACCTGACTTTTCCAGGTGTGTTATACGGCATCCTGTGCACTTCCATGGCTGCAGCAGCGTCGCTGATGGGAGGAGTCGTGCAGGTATTTCTTGCTTCAGAAATGCAATGAACAGAAATGCAATGAACTGAACAAATAATGCTGCCAGCTCTGAGGGCTGCTACATTACCGAAACAGTTTCAGTGGACCCTCTGGTAAGAGGAATAACTAGGAAAAAAATGACCTTAAGTCCCCTACCTCACTGCTAGGAAATGGTACTGAGTGTGATTCTATTTAACTGTGCCTTGAAATCACTGCTTATCCCTTCTCCCTCATCATTTTCCCACTCCAAATTACAGACTAAAATCAGAATTGTGCATGCTCTGCTCAGCTGCTGCCCTGAACTCTGCTCTCTTCTCTGCACCCACAGGCTTCCCTCTCCATCCATGGGATGTGTGGGGGGCCCATGCTGGGATTATTTATGCTGGGAATTGTGTTTCCTTGTGCTAACTGGAAGGTAAGGTTAAAAAAAATCCTGATCTAAAAGAAAATCTCTTTGTGTTGTTTGGTTAAAATTCCATCTTGAAAATTGTTTGGGTTTTTAATTTGGGCTGCTCTTCAGATTTAGAGCCTGAGGATCTAAGATCTGTTTAGATGTGCCTTTTCCCCGCCTGAATTTATCTTTTTCAATTTAAGTCTACCCAGCTGTGGCATAATTGGTGATTAGATGCACATGAGGGTTTTTTTTAGAAATTATTTTGGGTTTTAAGTTTCACTAAGAAGAAAAATATATTCAATACTCGGCCTCGGGACACAATGAATTGTGTCAGTTTCTCTGCCTTTGCTATCTCACTCAAAACACAACATGACCTCTTTCCACATTGCCCAATCAGCACTCCCATCACAGTTACCAGAAGCAAAACTAAAATCTGTATCACAGCTTTGATCACAGTTTTGCTTCAACTTTTATAACTAGAAGGCACTAAACTACCACATTTTGTTCCTTGGTCGAGAGAGAACAGAATTTATTTACACTGACATAGACTGTAACCCGTCATCACCTACTCCTGCCTGATTCACGTTCACAGAAAAGCACTTTTGACAAACCACCTTTAACAGTATCTTTCTACGCTTGCCAAGGGTGCTCTTGGAGGCCTCTTAGCTGGGATCACCTTGGCTTTTTGGGCTGGCACTGGTTCTTTCATTTACCCTGCACCACCAACAAAGTCCATCCCTCTGCAACTGTCGACCCTCAACTGCTCGCTGGCGAACGGCACCGCAGCGCTGACGGCAGCAGCTCCCACGGCAGCTCCGGAGAGGTACTGCTGGCACTAAAGCCTGCATTTTGGCACAGAGCACAGCCCCAGCCTGCAGCCCCAGCATGGAGCTGCACAGGCTCCCAGGCTGGGAGCACAGACTAACTGCAGCATGAGCTGCATTTTGCTGGCACAGTCAGGAGGCAACTTAAATGCACTTGTTGCCCATCACGAGCTGCTTTTGTCACCTCTTCGCAGGCCTTTGCTGGCAGACACCTGGTACTCCCTGTCCTACCTGTACTTCAGTGCCATTGGCTGCCTGGGATGTGTCATCATAGGGTTGTTGATAAGCTATATAACAGGTGGGTGTTCCATATAAACATGTACATTTATATAAAACAAACACACTTTTACACAGGAATCTGCCTCAGCTGTTAAAAAAGCTTTTAAAAATCCAGCTTGTGAGACACAAACCAAGGAGGAGAGGGCAGCAGGCTCTGATCCTGCTCCCCCACCTCACAGTCTGAGGCTCCCAAGGCTCATACCTAGCCGCAGACTCATGTGTCATTATTTTCTTTCTTTTCAGGACCTACTAAAGGAGAAGATATCCCACCAGTGTTAATTAAGCCAGTCTGCAACCTGTTTTTCTTTTGGTCCGAAAGACTCAAAACTTTCCTCTGGTGTGGCGTGCGGCACGACAGCCTGGAGGTGAGTACCTGAACCAACCAGCTCAGCTCTGCTGTGGCCCAGGAGCAGCAGCAACACGTGCACATACCTAGAGGAGGGAATGTTCTAAGCTGAGAACAAAACAGCTCTCAGCAATCGCTTTTGAACTTATGCAAAGGGTGCTGCTTAGGCACTGCAGACTGGAAATGAGATCAGCCAAAGCCTGGTCAGTAATAAGTTACTTATTTTTTCTGTTTCCATCACATATGGGGACCCAGGTTCTCCAGAGACAAACAGCCCATGAAACGGGGTCTGACCTCCCTCTCCCTGCCCTCCCTGCTCCAGCAGCCAAGCGGGGACAAAACCGCACTTTAAACCATAGAGAGGAGTTCACCAAGCTATCACCTCCTCCTCCCACCAAGCACAGAGGGGAAGACTTAAGCACTTATATGATTTCTTGCTGCTGCCAGCCCCACTTTCCGAGCCTCCAGGGCTTCTCCTCTCCAGAGCAGCACCACAGAGTAACAACCAGGCAGGGCTGCAACCGCCAGCACCTGGGCTGCTCCTTCCCACCTTCACCTCCTCCTCCTCCACAGCAACAGGACTGGCTGTTCTTCAGGTGTCTCGAGTCCTTGTATCTCATTAAAAAGGCATACAGAATGAACACCTTGTCTTCTTGCACTGTTGTAACAATTTTCCTTTAATCAAAGGAAAAAAGTGGTGAATACAGGCTTCAAACAACAGGGATATTTTCTTTTTTTTTCAGATTGACTTTGAGAAAAAACTGCCTAGAGTTACTGCAAATAAAGCCTCCAAGAATAGTACCAACAAAGAAACCAATTGCCAGATCTCTGGTTACAACCCCGAGGAAAAATCCTATACAAATATGAGCAGAGAATCCCGCCTCTAGAAGCCAAGGGACATTTAACCCAACTTTACTTCAGAAATTAAGACCTTTTTTTTATTGCATTTACCAGCTTGTAGGTGACCAAGAGGTCACAATTGCTCTCTGTAGTAATAAAGGCCAGATTTTTATTTATTAATTTCTTGGCAGATCTGGGAAATGATCGAGCAATGGGATTTTGGAAGCACTGCTGTTTTGGAAGAAATGTTTAATAAATCTAGATGTGGAAGCTCCCTCCTGGAAGGAGCTGCACTACATCTGTATCACGTGCTCTGTTCAGTAACTCGCCATTGAAGGGAAATGTGCAAAGGTGAATTTGAGACAAATTAAGACTTTGGTTTCTGAAGTTTCTCACTAAGGTGAGACTGTGAATTGCCCTCTGATGGAAGGAGAGCAGGGAGGTCACGTTAAACCTATTCCCAGGTATCGCAAAAAGCCTCCTCACACATCATTTACATCTCATGGCCACACATATTATGGACTAGGTTGTGTTAAGAAAGCCTAATGATCATGCATAAGGGCATAAAATAATTCCTGAGTGGAATATGAATATGAATATGAAGCAATATAGTCAGATGGAGGATAAAACCCTCTCTCCTGGTAGTTGGAGGATATCTGATTTAGAGACCTATAACTGTGAAGACAACCAAATCTGCTCTGAATATATTTAAGGCACTTGCTCAATGCAGTATTATTATGTTCTGTGTTCATTTCACGAGTTTAGCAGCATTGGATTCACTACACACTTGGTATATTTTCAAGTTGTTTGCCACAAAAGAGAACATTAATTCTTCCACCTAATGTCAAAAAAAAGTGAGTTAAGTTGGCTAGAATTGCATTCTCTCAACAACAAATGCTGTTGAAGAAGTATCATGAAGAATTTTTCTTCAACTTCGTATTTACAGACTAATTTGGTTTCAGCTAAAGCTGCTCATTATGCCCAAGTGTTTTCTGTATTTGTAATGGAGCCAAGCACAGGATTTTACTAAGTCCAACATATGTACTTAACAAATGATGGCTAAAATTGTTAATCAGTAGTTCATTATTCGGTCCTTCAGCAAGATTTAAGAATAAGACTTAGCAAGACTGAAATTTAGAGAAATGACCATTCTGATCAAATATTCATGTCAGTATTTTTTACAGTTATCTTCTCATTTCCTTTACATCCTGAGCCACTTCTCTTCCATAGAAGAGCTAGCCTGTCCACTTTGGTTGAAAAACTGAGCACAGAGCAGGTAAATTCAAAAGGAGATTAAATTTAAGAACTTGTTAGTCACTGGTGAAAGCAGGAGATCATAGATGGCTAAAAATTTGAAAACTGAATTTATCTGTGCCTTGAGGTCAAAGTAATTCAGTATTTAATTGCTATAAGTGCCCAAGCCAACTCTGAAATTAATTCCTTGCAATAGTATGGTTTGAAGGCTCATGAGCACTCACTTTTTAAGCACACAATTTTTTTTAATTAACTTTGAATATTTGGAATAATAAAGATCAAAGCCTCTTTCAAAGATATCCAAGTTTATTACTGAAAAAAATGCAATATTCAAATGTGTATGATACAGTAAGTAGTTGCATTTGTACATGTAAACCTTGATAAAGTAAACAGCATCTCAAAGACAAACTTATGCCAAAAAGTGTCTTACAATAGTTAATCAGATCTACAACTTTTTCCTCAATTAATTCTTTTAGTTCTGGGGTACATAGTGGCTTGTAAAAGTAATCTTAAAAAGAAACCGAAAGCTGACACGCCAGAGGAACTTTTAGGTTTTGCACAGAAAAGCGAATTTCTCTGGTACTGTAAACTTATTTTAAATATGACTTACAAAGTGTGGATTTACGAATAGAAAAAATAGCTGAAATTTTTTTCTTACTCCTTACTTAGAAATGAATTTGTATTTAAATATTACATAAATTTCAAATATATACACATTTTAAGAAACCTTGTACGATCACGATACTGCAAGTTAGCCAGGACTATCGAGTAAAAAATGACTGAACTACTTCACTCAGTTAGATTTTACATGAGATTATTTCAAAGAACTGAAATTTCACTGATACTACTCTAGGTAAAAATTAGAGCCAACAGTTTGGAAGATTTTTCAATACAAAACTCTGAGTCATTTAAATAGAACACAAAATAAAAATGTGATCTGAATTGTTTTCTATTATTAACAGAAAAACTGTCATGTTCTCAGCAGTCAGAATGTCATTAGCTTTAGATTCTATTGGGTTTAATCCTGATTTCTCACCCAGTAGCATTTTACTAAGTAGCTGAAGTCAATTAGAATGCAAACTACAGAGAACATCTAAATGCCAAGAGGTTATATCAAGAAGTTAGAATGAGCCAACAGAACTAACACAAGGTAACTTCCAGTACAGTGAGGAGGGAACACACCATTAGCATTTCAAGACTAAACCCAAGTTCCTGTATGACATGGAATAGCAAAGTGATTTCTCTACAGTTCCCTGTTGTGCCATTAGAAGTTTGTGCTGTTGTGCTAACATTGTGCTATCGTGGTTATGCCAAAATCATGTCAATCCATATTTCTGGCAAATATGATTGCAGTGGCAATATTAGACAAAAATTGTCAACACTGAACTGTTATATAAATTTTAAAATTATAAGATTATGAAGGGTATTTAGGATGGGTGTTTGTGTGTGTGTGGGAAGGGACACAGGGAGAACAAGATGTGGTGCCTGGGGAAGTGACTGAAAGGATCCAGACACAGCACACGTGGAGGCACCTCGTGCTGCCCGACACTGCTTTGTCCAATGTGTGCTGATTTGTAAAAAAAGCACCAGACAAACCAGTACTTGTGCACTTCCTGCTTTGGCTTCTCAGTAAGGGACATCCAAAACCAGCCTGTAAATAAATCTGCAGTTACAGAATTGCCCTGGGAATTGGACTGTCAGACAGAAGCAGCGTGTAATAAAACACTGAGGGTAAGTAAAGAATGAGCCAGAGGAGAAAAAGAGAAAGACCAGGAGGGCTGATCCAATACTCTGTTCTCAAATCCTTGTTTTTCAGAGCAGTTTGCAATTCTGGAGCAAAACCTGCCGAAGTGAAGATGATCCCTTTGCTTCCTCTGCCTATTCTCTGCCTGCCTCCACATGCTGCTTGTTGCATTTTACCCCAGAGAAACACGGGCTTTGCAAGCATAAGGTTGAGTATGAAAACACTTAAGGACCTTTCACAGCTATTAAATTTTCTACTACAGGAATTTAAGTTTGTAATGCACTTAAACACTTTCAAAAAGTGTCACTGTATGCATTTTAGTCAGACAAAATATGCTTCACAGCAAAATAAAAGGTCTGCTTAGATGTGGAATTCTGTTTGAATTCTAGTGTCAGCCTCAACACCAAATAAACACTATTATGAAAGGCTGGCCTTATATTTGTTTCAAGTTTTGCCCCAAAATAAGCAACATCAGCAGTTCATGAGAACTACAAAAAAGTAAAATGATTCTGGAAGTACTACTGTGTTGTAAGTGATTGCTGATACCACTATTTTTATCTCTGTCCCTTTTCTTAATAGAAAGCATGATTTTTATTTTATTTCCCATTAACTTTATTGTATTCATACGTAGCTGTTTGTATAAAGTGAGTTTTATTGATATGGCCATTGCCAATTCAATTTATGGACATGGATGGTTTTCAGTTAACCAAAACGAGATGATGCTTCGAAATACAAATGTGCTAATTTGTCTCTGAATGAACTGTGAAAAAATGCAAAAGATTACAAAGCCCCACAATGTCATGTAGGGCTTTGCAGGTAACTCCACTGGATCCCCTGACTCCAGAAAGTCTCTCTGGCAACACTCCCAGTTGGAGTCTGCAGTGGAAGAAGACGCAGCAAGGAAACAGCAGCTGTGCACTGTGCACATTATTAGACTGATCATTTTAATGGCACATTATGAATAAAATATCACAAAAATTCTTGCCTCTTAACAATCACCCCAAAACTGTGTTTCCCAAGATATTTTTCTGTCTGCCGAGCTTTCTATGAAGGAAACTTCTGGAAATTTATAAAATTCTGCATTAAGGTATTTACCTATTAACCTATCTTCACTAGTCTCTCTGGATATTTTCCTTTTGAGCTTTCCATGGGATACAATTGAGTCTAACTGTTTTCAGAACCCATTTTACAACAGGTTGTTGTTGGGAAAGGACATAGCTACAGCTGATGTGTAGGTTGTAGCAACAATCACATAGATTTCCAAAGAACCATCTAACAAAAACCCACTTAACCTCCATCACCACTATCCAAACTTTAGCCTTGTCATCATCAATATTAACTTCAATGTTCATCTGATTTTTCTCTATAAATCTTTAGTAAAAAGGGGTAGAAAAGAAAGATAACAGAAACAGCCATTGAATCATGGAATCATTAAGGTTGGAGAAGACCTCCAAGATCATCAAGTCAAATCTTTGACTGAACATCACCACAATAACTAAACCACAGCACGAAGTGCTGTGTCCAGTTGTTTCTTGGACACTTCCAGGGATGGGGACTTAACCACCTCTCTGGGTACCCCTTTCCAATGCTTTCAGTGCAAAACTTCTTCCTGATGTCCAGCCTGAGCCTTCCCTGGTGCAGCTTGAGGCTGTGTCATCTCTTGCTGTCACTAGTTAACTGCGAGAAGAGGCCGAACCCCATTTTCCTACAACCTCCTTCCAGGGAGTTGTAGAGAGTGATAAGGTCTACCCTGAGCCATCTCCACACTAAATAACCCCAGCTCCCTCAGCTGCTCCTCATATCAATTAATCTCTAGATCACCAGCTTCATTGCCCTTCTCTGGACCTGCTCCAACACCTCAATGTCCTTCCTGAACTGAGGGGCCCAGAACTGGACACAGCACTCGAGATGTGGATTCACCAGTGCTGAGTACAGGGGAACAATCACTTCCCTGCTCCTTCCGGCCACGTTATTTCTGATACAGGCCAGGATTCCACTGGCCTTCCTGGCCACCTGGGCACACTGTTGGCTCATGTTCAACTGCTGTTTACCAGCACCTTCAGGTCCTTTTCCACTGGGCAGCTTTCCAGCCACTCTGCCTCCAGCCTGTAGCGATGCAGCGGGTTGTTGTGACCCAAGTGCTGGACTTGGTACTTTGCTGTATTGAACCTCACACAATTGGCCTGGGCCCATTGATCCAGCCTGTCCAGATCCCTCTGCAGAGCCTTCCTACCCTCCAGCAGATCAACAATCCCACCCAACCTAGTGCTGCCTGCAGACCTACTGCAAGTGCACTTGATCCCTTCATCCAGATCACTGCTAAAGATATTAAACAGGACTGGCCCCAACACTGAGCCCTGGGGAGTCCCACTAGTGACCAGCCACCAACTGGATGCAACACCACTCTCTGGGCCCGGCCATCCAGCCACTTTTTAACCCAGCAAAGAGTGTACCTGTTCCAGCCATGGGCTGCCAGCTTCTCCAGGAGAGTGCTGCAGTAGACAGTTTCAAAGGCTTGACTGTAGCCTTTGATGTGTTTTACCTTGTTTCCAAATACTAGTACTCCATCAGGATGCTCAATCACTGTGCTGTGTGAGCCTGGGCTCAACATTCAGGCAACCCTCTTAGCACTCAGTTGTGAATGCTGAGCTCTTACTGCCTCCCTCCTCTACACAGAGACAGACTTTGAGCTATTATTAGGATGGCTAATGAAACAGAATTCTTATTTTCCTTTTTTTATTCACCAAAATTCAGATCTCACATGTTAGGCACAATTTTAGAATAAAAAGTCATAAGAAATGAGATGTGTATCACGTATCTTGACTCTCTGTTGTTTCTGAAATGGAAATTTCTTTTGTCTGAATGAAGATGCAGGATTTGGTTAGGAATAATAAAGACATTTTGAACTAAATCTTTATACATAAAAATATCTAGTTGCTCATGCAGTCTCTCCAAGGGCGCATGCATAGAGCAAAGTTGTCATAGATTAGATCTGCAACGATCTAAAGCATTTTTGCACAAATTGAGGTTCTAAAGCTTTGTCAGATTTCACAAATGCAGCCTACATGCAGTCTAGTCATACCAGTCATTTGTTTGAAAAGACAATATTCAGAATATGAAAAGATCATTCACCATTCAAAAAATACATTATTCCTGAGGACAGTGTGTGCCTTATACTTTAGGAAAATAACGTGCAGTCACTGAAAACAGTATACTAAATGAAGTCTAGCAAAAAGGCTTCTCAGCTTAAGCAAATGGGTAGATAGTGGCAAGACTTTTACACATTGCTGACATCCTCCAAAAGTAAAGGACACACGGAGTTTTTCTCCAAGCTTCTTGTGCTTTTCCAGGGCACAAAACGCACCATGTCAGATCTACATACTTGCCTTTAGTATACTCCTATATACTAGTGTTGAAAATAACTAATAGTATATATATTTAAATCTCAAATACAAAAAGATTTTCTTTTTTATGTGTTTTTTTAAGTCCAATTGGAATTTGCCTAAGTATGTATTGACACGTGCCGATATCCACAGCAGAAACAGGAAAGTACAAAATAATCAATATTTCTGATTTTTGCCTGATTTCACCCTCTATCTTTATACCTTGGGCCAGCCAAGGCATTTTGTTTTTAGAGAAAACATTAAAAAGAGCTCATCTGTGACCTTCTGAAGAACTGAAGTACCATCACTATGTGGCACAGAAACAAAAACTCTGACACAGGGTTAACGCTGTCAAACTGTGCTTGATAATCCACACAATGAAACAGAGAGACAACCCATTAAATCAAATGCTGTGATAAGCACCGAGGGGAGTGCACTCGTTTGTTTTTGATAATGACTCCTGAGGAACTTAACACATAACCCAGAAAATGAATAAACAAAACAGCCTTTCCAAGACATGGAAACTGAGTTCCACCAGCCTTTTACCACAGAACAAATAGGTAATACATCTGACTGGACCAGATCTTCAAATTTCTTTCCTCCTGTTATGCAATACTGTAGATACTCCTATAGTTGCCTTCTCTGGTCACAGAAAGCAGGAATTAACCAAGAAATCTCATCAATAGGGTGAAACAAATAAAGAACTTAAAAGTCTGATGCTAGGTCCTCTGGATACAACAGATTCTATTTAACTACTCTGACGGGTCTTGACTCTTGAAATTAACTTTATTAGAATAAAATTATTGTGCTAAGAGATGCAAGTGAATATTGGAATCACACTTTTTAGTTCAAATAGTAAAAATTCAGGTCTTTTCATATCTCTCAGTGGAGATTTTGCTGCAGCTTTATTCCTAAAAATGATGTTAAAATCTGCAGCCTTTATAGTTACTGTGCTTTGTGACCCTTTGTTTTTTTAAAATTTTCTCATTCAATATAGAAAAACGTTATTTAAAATTGTACAGGAGAAACATAACATTGTAACACCAGTTCTCCACACCCTTCTCTGCAAGGCATCCCTGCAAACTTGTTTAAACTGTTTAAGTGCTTGTCCCCTGTTATGAAATGCTAGTAACATACAATTTCATCACCAAAATTTGACTATAACAAACAACACTGTAGTATGCTGTTTGCACATAAAAACTGAAATTTCATTCTTAAATGAACATCTACTTTTTCTAGTGATTTTATCCAAAAAGACCTCCCCCCAAACTGTAAGAAGGCATAGTAGTAGTAGTAGTAGTAATAATAATAATAATAATAATAATAATAAAAGTAACCACTGTGTGTGTATGCATTTATATATAATCTGTATATACATTTGCCTGTATCTATCTCCCATGTTTTGACATATTTAGGACAATAAAAGAACTGTATGTTACTGGAACATTTACGATTACAGTAAGAAGAGCACTGTTATAAACTGTTTCTCCTTCCCTGAACAAGCAAGTGACGATGTTATACTGTACATCTGACACATATCTGCAGAAGCTTGCATAATATAAAAAAGTTAATTGTATTTTGAAGACTAAGTCATTTGCACTGCATGGGAATATTTCAAGTTAGCATTCTATGAAGTCATGGAATCATTGCCCAGACAGGTCAAAAGGAACAGTAACACAGACATCTGCATGCTACATCAGAGCATGAAAATGACAGTTCTTTCATCCTGGAAGGTGTGGAAGTGGCCTTTCCACATACACAAGTGGAAAGACAACTCAACAGCTGTGTCATTTTCAAATAGTGCTGCAATGTGGGCAATGCGATGCATTCTCCTAGTGCTGCTGTTTTCTTTTTGAATTTGGAATTTTTTGGTTTTCAACTAGAAGGATAAATTAATGACACTGATGTGCAAATCTTAAACTGCATAGTATATATATTAAGCAGCCACAGACCCCTTTTTAGGGTAGGACCACATCCACAATCTCAGCAAGAGACTAGGACAAACCTGACAAAACAGTAAGCCTGAAAGATCAAGTTATGGCCACAAAGGCAACAATTGCTCTTTTCTTTAGAGGCATTACAGATGGAACTGAGCAATCAGAAGCTGTAGAAGTAGTGGATATCATATAAGTTGGTTTTAGTCATGCCCTTACTCTTTAAGTTCACAGGTAATTTTTTGTTTTCATGACGCTGGTAATTGACAATTTCATTACACTGAAGATTCATGCTGTACCTTCATGAACAGCATGAACATTCCTTGTCTTTTTTTAAACCAGTGTCCAAGCTTTTAATCTGACTGCACGTTCCTGAGTGCCAGTTCTCCTCGGAGCTCACCAGAGCAGTTACAGGTAAGGCTTTTCACTGCCATCATTGGAAACATCTGTTTGCCAGTGCCCACCAAAGCCTGCAACTGTACTGCCCAGCAAGAACATATATACACCACGAACGGATCTCACACACCGATGCCCGACTCTGACTTCACTTTGTAACCGCGTTCTTCAGTTTCAAACAGTGCTTTTGGTGCAGCACGGGAGTGACTAAGGCCATTCATGGTGATACTGTTTCCCATTCTTTTTCCTTTCTCTTTGCAAATGTTCCAGTTCAGCCTCATACATCATTTCCTGGACTAAGTATTTCTCTCTCCTCATTCTGTCACACAAGTCTTTGGGCATGTCTGGAATCAGGTAGGCAATGAAGGACTTTATTCCAAAAACAAGGTGCTGAAAAAAAGAAGAAAAATAATTGCTTGAAAAATGGATAATTATTCATTTCTAGGTCCACATTTTAAAGCCTAAAGCGTCTGCAGTAAAACTGGAACTGAGGTTCAATTCATAACTAAAAGGCAACAGCTCTGGTTTTTTTAATAAAAACACAAACTCATTTGGGAATAAATGAGTGGTCTAACAGAAATTGGGAAATGCTGAAGTCTTCTGAAAAGTAAAATTAAGGGTATATTTAGTTACTTAAATGAGGATGTGACTGCAGGATATGCTAGTTTGATTAACAAATGCAAGCATTAACTACAAGCAGTCTTTGTTAATGGCTTATAATGGAAATAGGAACCAGATTTCTGAACTGTATGTAATACATTCTTCAAACTTAATATATAACATTTCTACTTTTACATTATGTTAAAATCATGTATCATTTTCCTAACACATATTTTATCTTGTAATAACCGTGCCTAATCTACTCAAAACTTGCATTTCTTCTTTTTCAATAAAATATGAAAGATTTGGTTGGGAACCAACATGACGTATAAGATGACTGTTATGGAAATATGATTTTAGAGGGACTCTAAAATAAGTGCATGCTTTGTCAATTCTGTTTGAAGCAGCTGATAGACAACACTTTGGGGAAGACAATTTTTTTTTCCTCTCTCTTGACCATAAGGAACAGGCAAGTGATGAAAACGGCAATTTACTTATAGAACTACTGTAAAGAATCAACTCAGACATTAAAGAGGAAGAAAGGAATTGTTCCTTTCCACAACTAACCTCAAATACTATGATGAAGGCCAGCCGTGCTGCCAGGACATGCCAAAACTGCAAAGTGAATTCATATGGAGTTGAACTCCATGGTGGGGCTCTGTAGTCTCTATACCTGCAAAGCAAAGCAAACCAAGTCAGTCAGCCTGTGCTCAAAAACCTGAACACCATCAAATGATCATCCCAGATCTGTCTAAAAGGAGAGAAACTGAAGTGAAAGCAGACCTCAACAGGAATGAAACAGAAAGGGAGAACAGTCCACGATACAGGGTATTAAATACTGTTGTTTATGAGATGGTACTTTTTGCTTCCAAAAATCCAGAGCAAACAATTTCTTTTATTGTTACAAAGCTGAAGTGTTGACTCTAAACTTGTTCTTGTCTTTGTTTATAAGCACTTAAGGTTCTCCAGACAAAGATGGCATAAATGTAACACAATTCTAATTTAAACTAACACTCACTGCAAAACTAAATCTGAAGTCAGGAGTTCACATATGCAACATCATATTTCATTTTTATGCTGAATTTCTTGCATTCATTTTGCATAACATAAAATGTTTGCAATCTCAACCTGGGTTAGAGCCACAAAAAATTTAATTGTGTATTTTAATGAATAGACTTCAGAATGCTTGAAAAAACTGAAATGAGAATTTTACTCTTCTGGGCATATGGTGAAACTTTGAAATTAAAGAATTCATAGAGACATGAAAGATAATGTTTTGCAAGCGTCCTGGACAAACTCAGAACACAGGTTTTCAATGTGTTAATAGTGTGTCCTACCACACACTGTTTGTACCTGAAACTTCATGTTGAACAAACGTGAACCAATGCATTTACAGGGAAAAAAGGAAACTATTATAGCAGCAATTTAAGCACTGACTTTGAATTTGCTGTCTGCATGTCCACGCTGGTATTACAAAAAGGGAGAGCACTGAAACATACCGACAGTATCCTGAGTATCCCATCCCAAGTTCACTCAAATCAAATACTGATAAACTGCTGTTGACATATCCTTTTAAGCACCTGAAAGAAAAAGCCATAGGGTGAGGACTTTCTTCATAAAGTGGTTATACAGCTCAGATCCTGTATGTAAGCATATTCTGCTATCACACACTGTGAGCATACTATTTTATTTGAGAAATATATCTGTTATATGTTAAGTATGTTATCACTGAAATACAGCAGTAAAAGTGTGCTTCCACTGAAATATACATGCATATATAAAGAATATCTTAATTACTTTTCTTGTCTGTACCCTTGATCTGTACAGGGACCATATTTGTATGCATAGACAAAACGTGGAATGTAATCAGAAGTAATGGCAATAACAAAGGCATTGGTGATGACAGCCAGAACTCCAATTCCTTCCAGAATTCCATACCAGATACCTAGAAACAAGAGAAATGACAACAAAGTTGTCAGGTTTTTATAATCATATTAATTCACATAAAGTCGCACTATGATAATAAAGTCATCATTAGTCATACAGTTTTCCTTTCTTATTGGGGAAGAATTGTAAGTCAGAAAAACTAGTCAGGATTCAGTTTTAAATCAAAAAGTGAACATAGTCCTTATATTTAATTTCTAAATTCAATTGGTTTTAAACCTAGAGTTCCACTAATCAGAAGCCTGTTTATGCTGTTTTCAGTATTCAAACTAATGTGATTCCTTATTGGCAATGAAAAACAAATTTGATGAGTCCTCTCAACAAAGCAAGTGAGTGTCCTTTGGTTGCTTAACAGGAGAGTGGTCACTGAGATCTGCAGGTTGGAGTATCATCTTGACACGTGAAAATATTTCAGGAGTTCAGCTGTTTTAAAGAGGAAACCACAGAGAGATGGTACTGCCAGTGCCAGTCATCAGGTTCCCTCACCTATATCTGTTGCTCTTGCAGGCATGGGTCTTCGCCACTGCGTGACAAACTTGTACGCATCCAACCGGATTTCTATGATATTGTTAAGCAGTGCCAGGAGAGGTGCCAGTGGGAAGGCAGCAACAAAGATGGTGGTAAAGCCAAACTGTAAAACTAGACAGGCATTTCTACAGTTAGAAATCAGAAATGCAAAAGATCTTTCACAGCATGCAACACCGGTCCTCTTCCTGAAGAAAACCAACACCTCCCCTAAATTTGCTCACCCATCTCTAAATATTCGTCCATTAAACCATGGAGATTCATAGGCTGCAGATTCCAATCTTTTTCCCACTGAGGTAGAGAAATTTTATTCTCCATTGATTGCCCTCTTCTCTTCATTTTGCGTCGTGACCACCAATTCTGTAATAAACTTCATTAGATAAAGAGAGTATTACTGACTGTATCTGCTCAATGATTTAAAACATTTTCTGGTACTGTTTTGAAGTAAGTAGGCCTATTTTGAACAGCACCTGAATGCTTACTTAGGCATTTTTTTGAAATATTTACAATATCATCTCAGATAAAATTCAAAGAACTTATAAAATTCTCCAAATTTTGCATTATGATTTTAATTATGTCTTTAATGTAGCTTGTTAGGCATTGTAGAAATCAGCTTTTCAGAACATGGAACATGTTTGCATAGACTCTTTTTTTGAAGCACTCACATGAATGACAAAATTAAAAAAAAAAAAAATAATGCATAGCAAGAGCACTAAAAAATAAATAATTTTACTTTCAATTCTGTAAAAGACAAACTAAGTGAAGCTCAGTAAGAACTCTATACTAGAATACAGTGAATAGTAGAATACATCTATTTTTGAACAAACCTAAAGATCTAGATGCCCTACAGAATATTTTTTTTCTTGAAGTAGGAAAAAGGCTTTAAAAATGTGTTGCTGAATGCTGAAGCTACAAATATTTAAGACTATTTTTCATAAAGCTGTGCAGATATCTTTTCACAAAGTAATTATAAATATTAAATAGATAACAGCTCACAAATTAAAGTGTTATACAAATGAAAAATACTACCCAGTAATGACACAGGGGGCAATTAAAGACTACTGTTTGTTTCTAGATATTACGGAAAAGAGACTGAAGATGGAAAACTTTCTTATAAGTATTTTTATAAACTGTTGCTATTTTTTCTCATGCTAATTTAGAGTCTGGCTCTTGATCTCTCTGTTACTGAAAGAGCAACTGTTGCCAAAGTTGCAAACAACAGTTCTGTCAAAACAAAACACTTCCTTCCATTACAGAATACAAGCATGGGCTAAAATAAATTCTAGATAGAGTTAAGATCCTGATAGGCTGAGAAGACAGGAAGGCTGGTAGTTCAAGTAGGTTTCTCCTTTCCAAAAATCCACATTTCACAACATACAGTACATTGCCCCTCATTTGCAGAATGATTGCATGTTGTGAGCATAACCCTTTCTGACATATTTTCACGGCTGAGACTTCAATTAATATTTGATAATCAACCCTTTACTGAAAACATATTCTTCCAGTTTCAAGAGAACTGTAAGACTCTTACCCCACTACTCTCTTCAGAAGTTGAACAGCTCTGTTTGTATTATGGAAAATGAAATCATAATAAACAATTTAGACAAACATACCCCAAGAAGCTTTGTCTTAGAGCAGCACTTAATACTTTCCTTGGGAATAAACCTACAGTATGTGAGATGCAAAAAGTGAAAACAATCTCCAAACCCAAAAATACTTCTTCCTATCATTGACGCATCCTAAAATGTATTTATAAAATTAACATCTGAACTTACGGATAGCCTAGTTCCATGAAGTTGTTCCACATTTGTTTTAAAACCATAATAACTCCCATTTGCAAGCACAGATCTATCAAGCAGCCACTAGGATGACACTGAAATGAAGTGGAAAAAGATCAATAGCTAAAATAAGAGAATTCTTTTATTTGTATTTGTTCAGAGGGTAAATGGAACATATTAAATATGTAATAGTTACATATAAATACGTAATTACATATAAATATGTAATAAAACTAATCTGTATCTACAGAAATATTAAAAATATTTATAAGAGAAATATTAACACAGACTTCAGCTGAACAACCTCACCATTTCCTGGAGAACTAGATCATGTTACCTAAGTTAAAGGTATTTGTGCTAGGTATATGACAAATGATATAAACCATTTCACTTAGATCAATATATACTTATTTCAGAAGAATGGAACAACTGGCAATACTGTAAGTCCAAAGAGAGACTGAATTTCTGGTAGTGGTATCTTAACTAAATGGGTTGCCATATTAAAATGTTTAGTAATTACAGAACCATTTTTTCAGACCATGGACTACAAAGTTATGATGCTTTACTCTGTGGCTATCAAGGTTCAATAGAAGAAACCTGTTTCTCAGAGGTAAGAGATAACTTCAGCATGCTGATGAGTTGCAAACCTAACATATTCTCAAGGTAAATTTTAAAAATAGTATTTTTCTTCTTTTAAGTCATAGAATTATAGATTAGTTTGGGTTGGAAAGGAACTCCTCAGATCATCTAGTCCAAACTCCTGCAATAAGCAGGATGAGGTTACTTAAAGCCCCATCCAACCTGACCTTGAGTGTTTCCAGGGATAATATATCCACCACCTCCCTAGGTAACCTGTTCCAGAGCTTCACCATCTTCATATTAAAAAAAATAATCCCTTCCTTACACCTAGTCTAAATCTAGCCGCTCTTAGTTTAAAACCATCACTGCTTGGCCTTTCTCAACAGGCCCTACTAAAAGTTTGTCCCCATCTTTCTTACAAGCCCCTCTAAGTACTGAAAGGCAGCAGTAATGTCTCCTTGGAGCCTTCTCTTCTCCAGGCTGAGCAACCCCAGCTCTCTCAGCGTGTCTTCACAGAAGAGGTGTTCCAGCTCCCTGATTCCTTTTGTGCCCCTCACCTGGACCCAATCCAAAAGATCAGTGTCTTTTCTGTGTTGATAGAAATTTAAGAAGCTAATAAAAGAAGCTTATGGCTTTATATTTATGTCCTCCTTTCAAAAATCCCACATACCCAGGAGATTCCAATCTTGTAGGACTTAGTAGTCCTTGTGAGGTAAGGGACTACCCTTGTTTCCTTTTCCCAAAGACAGAGGCAGAAAGAACTCTGTCTCTTGGGCAGTCACTCAGCACAGTGGAGAACACAGAAGGAAAAACACATCTCCTGTTTCCTATCCTTTGCTATAAATAAGAGTTTACTATTCACTGCACATAGATGGAATAATAAATCTTTCAAACTGGCCTTTCACGTCCTTCAACCATTTCCTTTTTACTCCTGAAAATATCACAGGAACACAAAACAGGATTGCTTACCTCTTCCAGTCTCCATCTGTTAAAAAGCTTATTGTACTTTCCCGGGCGGCCTGCAAACCTGGAAAATAAGATTTCTGTTTCTCAGTGGACATTCCAAGAACACTCTGTATCAGTAGTTATTTCACAACACCACTGGATAAACTCAGGAAATATCAAAAGATTAAATCACACAGGCTTAAATCTGGTATCTGTAGGTTATGGAAGTTTCAGAATGCAAACAAGGGACCATCACTTTGCAAATGACCCCAAGTTTTTATTATGTCCTGAACAAAAATACTAGCTTCAGCAGTTTTAGATGTTAGCTATTCAGACCTAATCTACTTCTAAGATAAGCCATTGCAATACACAGGAATTTACTGCAGCACAGGGATCTCTTGCCCCCGTGAAGCGTCACTTGATTTGTATAAAAAATAGAATCAACATTCTTGATGACCTCAGTGAAATTTATAAATGACAGAGAAAGAAATCCATGCCTGGTCCTACTAAACACAGGAGAGAGAAAGACACAAAGAAGTTTAGATACTGTATGGCAAATACACCAGTGGATGTAAAAAACAGGTATCACCAATAGACTTTACAGAAAGGTTTTTTGCTTTTCTGCTTGTTCAGTTTTGTTGCAGTTTTTTTTCCAAACAATCTTGGACTGAAATGATACTGTAACACTTTACAGAAGGTACTCTGAAATATTCTGTAGGTTCTGGAGGAACCATAACAAAACTGAGCTGAAGATGAAGGAAGGTTAGACCTGTATTGTATCTCATGTTTTGAGCTAAAGATACACACAAAAATTGGAGCCAGAATTTCTGTTTCCTACTCTTGCACAGGACTTGCCAGACAATATTTACTATACGTGGAAATGCATCCTGGGAAATGTATGTCATGGGGAATTAAAAGAAAAAAATTAATAAAGCCTATTAGCACAGGACTAAGTACAGACCCACATTTAGGCAGTAGCTGTATTTTCAAAAGTTCTGAATTCTCATTTTGTAGGAAAGTCACGTATACAGACCCACTTAAAAAGTAGAATTTTTACTCTCTAGTTTCATGGGTAAAAATTTCAAGGGCCCAACCTGCACATACAATTAAAACCAATAATTTAGTGTTACTGATTATCCCCAGCACCTAAATTTTACAATTCAAACTGTCACTGTATTTTCTTCAAACCCATAAAATTAGTAAGGATTTTGAGTTCTGTGCGAGTTTTCCTTTACGTGCAGTGGGCAAAAATAACTTACCTGCCAAGAAAAAAGGCAATGTAGAAGATAGAGCTGTTCAAGTTGACAAACTGGAAGAGGAACATTTTCAAGGCAAAGCTGTTTTCCCATTCAGACTCTGTTCTAGGGTGCTCTTCAGAAAGACACAATATATATTATATAAACAAAAAAGAAACTGAGTTATGTGTAACTTTGCTCACACAGAAATCAACACTAACAAAATAAGCAATGGTTTCAAGACATGTTGCCCCATCAGGTTGCAATTAATTTTTTTTCCCTGAAAGTGTTCAGTCTACGGATCACAAAACCATTGCCCCAGCTCAGACTATGCCATTCCTATGTGGAAACAGGAGATGCAGTACAGGATAGAATCAGTACAGAATAGATCACAATTCTGTGGGAAGATACCTGTTCCATTTCCAGGAAAAAATTCTGAATTCAGTGTGAATCTTTAAAGGTATCTTGTTTCAAAGAAAAAAACACAAAACAACAGAAAAAAAACCAAACAAAGACCAAAAAAACCCCCAAAATGAAACAAAATATCCAAATCAAATCAACAGCAACAAAAGGCCAAAAAGCAAAGGAAAGGATGGGGTGTTTTTTTTGGCTTCTTTTGGGAAGAAACGTAGAAATGCTTGTAGGGCTACAAGTGTTCTGTGTGGGTCTGCACTGCCTTGGATATTTTTCCTTAAGGTTTGTAAAGTGTTATTTATGTCTGAAGTAGAACTTGGTGACAATGATTAAAAATTAATTATTAGAAAATCCATCTTTGATGGATGTATCAAACTTGGAATATACTACACCAAAAACTACATTAAAGCACATACGTGAGTCATAGGTCTGCACTGCCTGGATTTGCCCATTAAAATTTGTACTACTTAATTACTCTGGTCTAATGATTACTAAATTTGGATACAAATATAAAGGTTACTAGCTTTACATACAGACACTTGTTCCAAGAAATGAAAGTGTCCTTCTCTGATGTAAAACACCTTAGGAAGAGTAATGAATTGCCTAGGTTGAACACTTAAAATGCTCCATCATATTTAATTCAAGAAACTACCTTATTTTCTTTTAAGTCTTTCATATATTTTGGGAAAAAACAGCTTGTGCACTTAATTATTTTCTTTCCTATTCCCTGGTCTGTAACAACATAATATATTTTAAAAGGAACAGAACTAAGTCTGATCTGAAAAAGTACTTTAAAATATTTTAATACTTTGAGTAAGTTGACTATACATTCTGAATGTTTCTAACCTGTTCAACTGCCTGTTACCTGAAGCACTACAAAGTTTCAAGCACCTTGTTTAATACTTTAACCAGAAGAGGGAGCTGTTGAATTTAAGCAGCCTGCTTGTGTTTAACCAAGACAAGATGACTTGCATATTTTGACATGGGCTAAAAGTGAGTCTGTAAAAACACTAAACGGTAACACATTGAAACAGTAGGAGATCATAAACTCTGTCTTTGCTTTCTTGTTTCCTATAAGCTAGAAAGCTTTTTCTCTGGGACTGAATCATGACTTAGAGGCTTCAGTATAAAATTTTAATGTGACAGAATTAGAGCCACTTTAAAATTCTTGACTTGACATTTTTATCATGGACAACTTAATTTTATCATTGCCCATTTTTTTTTCATATGAAAGTTCAAATTAAAAATTAGTAAAAAATAAACAAGGATTTGGAGAAAATGGAAAAAACCTTTCAGCATTCTAAGAAAGCATGTGTTTTGACTTTTGCTCCAAAATAAGATGACAGTTTTTCAATGTATATGAATATGTCATATGAAACATTAAAAGAAGTAGAAGAATAAATTCCTTCCTTTCCTACTATTATTATTTCCCCAGTGAAAGAATAATTTCTTTTCTTCCTTTGATATTTCTCCCTTGCTTAGGGAAATGCTGGAAATGTGCCATGCATAGATGAAGTTTTCAAAACCCTACTACATGGAACTATATAGGTATATGCCACAGCCAGCAAGAACCACACCATTAGTGAACACCTACATACCTAAGTCTGTGAGGAGATAGGCAACCTTCTCATACACCTAAAACAGAAGTAAGAGATGGTGTAAGTATAGCACATCCTGGCTGCTGTGATGTCAAATCCAAAGTGAAAACAAGCCTCAAAAGCACAGGGATTCTGCTGCCCTACAGCATCGAGGTATCTGGACAGAGAAGGGAGGGGGATGCTGTAGCTCCACGTGCACAGTTGAACTCCTTTTGTCCCACTCTCTTTACCCATGTAAATGTAAGTATATATATTAAATATACAATAAAGATAAAACGAGCAAATAAATCAAGAGAAATATTCAGACATCAACACTTCTCTTAATCAACAGCTAAATGTTTATCCTGTAGCTTCAGGAACGAACCTATGTCATCTTAAAGTAAAAAAAAGCCTTTACACGGTGCAGTTTTCCTTTGCATGAATGTGCATACTAGTTACAGATATCAGCCTTCCACTGAAAACTTCCTTGTTTCTCAGTATATTGACTATCCCCTGTTTTTATTTTGAATGACAGAGCCCAAGGCAGCTACCAACTCTGAAAAATACCTCCTTGAGTATTTATTATAAATAGAAAGATATTTTTGGTAGCTTTGCTTGGTCACCTGAATGTACTTTTTATGACTCAGAGTGATCATATATAAGAACAGAAATAAATACATGACTCTGTTTGGAAGAACCATTTCTTACTGAAATGAGAGCACAATCTCCTTAAGAGAATTCAAAGCCATTGTTTGCTGTGTTTCCTTTTTACCTGTTTGTGCTTGCATGGGAACAGAAAGATGATAAATAATATTGCAGCTGAGCAAATAGAGTTTCTATCCATGTACATAGTGCTTCAACAGCAAATTATTAAACTCCTGCTGCCACACGACAGAAAAAATTTGCACCAAAATCATATATTACAGTAATTCTAGGAATGTGCAACACTGACATCACAGCTGCATTTTAAATGAAAGGGAAAAATTGAAAGTCATCAATTAAAAACAACTTTAAAAATAAATTCTCAGCCAAGGAAATATTGCAATTCCATTTAGAGATGTACTGGAAAAGGTAATTAAAAAAAAAAAAAAAGGAAATGTAGAAAGCAGGGAGTTTGTATCACTGTGACATAAGCAAAGACGTGCACTGACAAATTAAAGAGGAATTAGAGAAAAAACATTAAAAACCTCCTTCAGACCTAGCTTCAGACACTGCCACATGAATAAGAACAAACATGTCTATATAAGTGATATACGCTAAACTCAGTAAGCTCGTAAAAATTACTCTTTTAAATTAATCCCTTCTTTAAAAGAGCAGAAGACTTACAACATTGAGTGACATGATGATCATAAAATTGATACAGACTCCAGTGCCAGAGGTTGCAAACTGCCAATACTTCTTGATGAAATACCACTTGAAAGAAGCGAACTGCTCCATGGCTACCAGGCGATACACCACCACTGCAAACACTGCAGTGAGGACCAGTGAGATCTGCAAGTGTGTATTTACAAGCAGAGATATTAGACCAAAAGACAGATACGATATCTAAAATAATATCCACTGAAATAATCAATCAGCAACTCTTTTAAGGATTCCCATTTGCTTTGGAGAGCAGAATTTGAGAGAACAAAAATACTAGGTGAGTTTAAAAATTTTTTTACTTTTAACTATATTCCATCTTTTGAAAGAATGAGATCCCTAAACAAGCAGTAAGACTGAGACAATTGTTTTGCCTATATGATCTTAATGAATGCACTCATGAGGTGTTACTATTTACATCAGAGTAAAATGAATTACAATACAGTAATTCTAATATTATTAAACATCACCATGAAGAATATTCCTGAGACAGACACCATCAGTCGACTGAGCTTATCAGGGAAAGGCTGAAAAGGTTCAGGTTTTCCTGTGATGGGATTTACTCTTTCCACTTGGGAATATTTAGCTTCAAACTGGGGACGCAGCTCTTCCTGGAATGACAGGATGGATTCCATTTATTGTATTACTTATTTCTCTCAAGAATCAGACATACATGTGGCTATAAAGTAGAAAATTACACTGATACAAATTATTTTTTATAATGCTTCAACGCAAATACCTAAATAATTTGTTCTTTTCAAAATCCTTGGAAACAGTGCCAAAGAACAGAAACCATAATACCCTACGTGAGGGTATTAAAAAGAAGACATTACTGACTTAGATACTAGATTGCCTGCAGAAAGTGGTAAGAAAACTAACACCAGTTATAATGGTGTTTCTGGTGATATGAAACCATTTATTAAAAGCCACCAGCTTGTATCTGCCTATTTATGGAGAGCTATAAAACAAGTAAAGTCTATTGACTTAAACTGCAATTAAATCATCAATATAGTTACATTACAGCTAGGTTAACTAATGATTTATGAAATAATAAAATAATTTTATTATTGCTGATGCTGACAGCAGAATGTTCAAGGGATAATCTATGCCTCTCAGAAGGATATAAAATCTACTTTCTGTCCCTCTGTAAGTCTTGGTCCCATTTTTATTCAGGATCATGAATCTCCACTGCAAGAAACCACAGAACAGAAAGGATCTGTGCTGACATCAGTAGTAGCTCCTGTCCTCTGTATGGGAAGTATTTTCACTCAGTTTTTCAAAGGATACTTTTGAGAAATGTAGACTTATGTTTGGAATTATAATGCCAGTTGCAGAAGGCAAAGTATCCTTGTGTAGTCTCAAATATACCTGTTTATTCTGCAACTAATGTTATAAATAGAAATATAATCTGAATGACAAACTCAGATGATGACACACATTATGGATTCATATTTACACTTAAATAATGCTGACAGCAAACTTTACATGTTTACATCTGTTTCTTCTTACCTCTTCATCTTCCCAGTCTATGAGGTCCCAGTCATAGGTCAATACAGCTCTCCGTCTTTTCCAAAACTCCAGAAAGACTGTTGCTGTGGAAAACAACTGCAGGTTAATTATAGCAAAAAAAAAAAATAAAAGGGCCATGCAGCTCTCACAAAAATCAGCAATGTAATGATAACTGTCATTAGCCATTTTCTGACAGTCTTCCCCATAGAATCTGAAAATTGTAACTCCAGGATAATTACTGTTAAAATTGAAACATTATTTTCAGTGTTACCTTAGAATTATTTTTTTGTATTGTCTGCTATATCTGTGCAGAGATGGGTACCTGGCAATATAAGACAGTGCCATCCCTTTTAATTTTACTCAAAATATAAAATCTTTCCTTGAAGAAACAAGGATACACATACACAACGGTAACAATAAAGAGCTAAAGTATGATCTCATTTTATTCAGTTCTAATAAAGACAACCTCACTGCTTTCCCAGATTTTTTTTGTACTGCAGCAGTTTTACTACTAAAATAATCCTTTAAATAATTATTTGTAACCTAGGTGTGAGACCATAATCAGGTTCTCCATGTACTTAGGGGTTTTGGTAAGTCCTACAAAAATAATTACAACCAATAAATAACTCCAAGTTCCCAAACACTGCAGACTGCCACTGAGGGTAAGACACTTTGTTTTGGTGGGATTCCTGACAAAATGTGGGATTGTCCAATTGTTCCCTGAAAAATAATGAATTCAAATAGGAAGTGAGAAAAACTGCTTCCTTCTAGAAAGTCAACTGCTTAGAAGGAGGACTTCTAACTCAAACTGAATGGGGTGATCTCGCATTCTTACCTTTATCTATATTTCTGTACTATGTTTAACATCTTATTGAGTTTACAGACATAGTACATGTAGTTATCATCATGTGATATTGTATATATATACACACACACATGATTTATCTATATAATTAAATACAGTGACCAGAAGTTAGCAGAAGTTCACCATACCACTACCCATAAATAATGGATTGTTGAATGAAAGGAACCTGTCTTTGAATATTATTTCTAGGTAGAATGTTCTTTTATTCTTCCAAGCATGGATCTTGTATTCACCACAGATACAGGTTTTGGATGCTCCTAAAAAGAACAGCACCCAGCTCTCCCATTTAAGCAGCAGTGAAGTTTGCACTTAAGTGAGGGTGAAATAACCTTTTCTCACTGACATTGGTAGTGCTCCAATAATAGGATCTAATACCATATGAATAATAATAAATGGTGTCTTTTATGTTACTTATGTATATAAAGCATTTCATGATCAAAAAATGATCAAGAAAACCATCTATCTAGATGAAGTAAGTGAGGCTCAATCACTAACTATACCTATCAACTAAAGTATACCTTTTCCAGACTCACCTGATGTCTTAAAAAATGGTGCATTATTCTCTTTCCCACAGTAGAATAGAATTTATGGTAACTCTGCTGTTCTACTGAGAAAAAAGCTAAAAGTATATAAAAAACCCTTGCACGTTGGAAGAAAAGTAATTCATAAAACTTCTGTTGTGCTGTAAAGTTCTAGTCTAAATAACAGCAAAAAAAATTAGAATTATGAAATTCAAGTATTTGTCCAGTTCTAGAGAATGCCTGGATCCTTCCTAGCTTGCCTGTATTTTAATGCATCACACTGCTAACACCACTGTCTCCAGCTGCTCTCCATGCAATCCAGCCCCTCCAGTCCTGGTTGCAAGGAACTTCTTAGTGTCTCATCTCTTATCCTCATCTGCACACTTAGAAGATGATAAGCCTTGACTTTTATTTATCATTTCTCTAGAAAAACAAAACATCCATGACTAATTCAACCATTTGAACATCAAGATGATACCATTCATGTTCTGTCATTTCTTACACCTGGCAGAGCTTTTCTCTGCTGCTCAAGGGTCCAGGATAATTTAGTTTAGAGGTCACACACAAGCCTCCGGTTTCCCACAGAAAATATTATCTGGTGCCTCCCCTGCTTTTCCCTGGGCACACTGCTCCCATTTTACAGTTCCAAATGCTGTTCTGAATTTTAAATCCCATAATACATGCTGTACTCCCTTTTCTTTTGTCCAGTATTGTGGTAAAGACCAACTCATTTACAGATTTTTTTATTCGATGCTCCACAATATAGTCTACAACTCTGCCCATTGTACACTTCCAGAAGTTTAGTTTCTGTCAATACTTATTTAAGTTAGCGTATGTTTATGGCCCTTACACTGGCAATACTCACACTGATGAAGATCTAAAATCACATAATTATAGAATCATTTAGCTTTAGGAAAAGACCTCTAAGATCGAGTCCAATCACTAACCTAGCACTGCCAAGTCCACCACTAAACCAAGTCCCTAAGTGCCATATCTACACATCTTTTAAAGACTTCTTGGCTTGATGACCTCTCCACTTCCCTGGGCAGCCCGTTCCAATGTTTGACAACCCTTTCAGTAAAGAAAGTTATCCTAATACCCAACCTAAACCTCCCCTGGCACAATTTGAGGCCATTTCCCATCATCCTGCCACTTGCTGCTTAGGAGAAGAGACTGACACCCACCTCCCTACAACTTCCTGTCAGGTAGGTAGAGCAAGCTATAAGGTCCCCCCCGAGCCTTGGCCTCCAGGCTGAACTCCCCCAGCTTCCTCAGCCACTTCTCAAAGGACTTGTGCTCCAGACCCTTTCTCAGCTCCACTGCCCTTCTCAACATGCTCCAGGCACCTCAATGTCAGCATTGCATCGTGGGGCCCAGAACTGAACTCATTATTTGTGGTGTGTCTCACTAGTGCTGTGTACAATCACTGCCCTATTTCTGATACAGGCCAGGATGCCACTGGCCTTCCTGGCCACACTGCTGGATCATGTTCAGCTGCTGTCGACCAGCACCTCCAGGTCCTTTTCCACTGGGCAGCTTTGCAGCCACTCTGCCCACAGCCTGTAGCACTGCAGGGGGTTGTTGTGACCCAAATGCTGGATTTGGCCTTGTTGAATTTCATACATTTGGCATTGGCCCATTGATCCAGCCTGTCCAGATCCCTCTGCAGAGCCTTCCTACAGCAGATCAGCACTCCAACCCTACTTGGTGTGGTCTGCAAAATTGCTGAGGGTGCCCTCAATTCCCTTGTCCAGATCATTGATAAAGATATTAAAACAGGACTGGCCCCCATACCGCACCCTGGGGAACACCACTCGTGACCAGCCATTCACCACCACTCTCTGGGCACAGTCATCAGCCAGCTTCAACCCAGCAAAGAGTGCATCCAAACCATGAGTATCTAGTTTCTCCAGGAGAATGCTGTGGGAAACAGTGTCAAAGGCTTTACTAAAGTCCATGTAGTCAACATCCACAATATCTAGCCACGTGCTTTAAATAGTTCTTAATCTTTCAGAAAACAAGTAGGGTGATATTTGATGGTTAAGACAGTAAGGATTGGTTGTGTGTTGATACAATTTTAAGTAAAATAAAAGTTAGACATTGTCAACAGAATAAATGGTGAATGGCTGCAGTTAAATGCTAAGGACAGAAAAAGAGAGCAGAGAAAGAGAACTCAAGACTATTACGTAAGCATGCCTTTTCCAAATGTTTCATAAACATCACCATGTCAAAAAAAGTGATGTATCTATTCCCTAAAATATTATTGCAAACAGGATTTTCAACAAGGAGCTGGGGACTGTCTCCACTGCCTCTCTGCAGAGTTTCATAATGGCCACCCAGGCCCCTTCTGAATTACCCTTCTCAATTATTTATTCAGTTTTATTTAGGTGGACTCCCCTACAGGAGCAAAACTATGCAATAAAAACAGTCCTCCACATTTGGTACCACACCTACTATTGAGAAATACTCTTCAGAATTGAAACTGGCACTTAGAAAAATATCAGCTATAGCTGAAGGATAGCTTAGTCTCCTTTTACACTCCTGGAGTACTCTGAACCACTTTGCCTCCATATGGTCACAGCCTGGAATCTGATCACACCTGGAGGTTTTGCCCTCCAGGAACAGTGGGCCAGCACTCAGCGCCAGCATTCTGGCACCACGCTGCAGGTGTACAACACTTAGCCAAGAACTGAGTCACAAACATCTTCCATCAGGTGTTAAGTCACTCAGTGAGACAGTTTTTACTTTTCATAACAGATGAATTAAACTGCTAACAAACAAAAGAGAGAGTGAGCACACCTTCCCAAGGCCAGTGCTGAGGTCCAGGACACACTGGGGGGTATGACTTTCATACTATTGCAACAGATATCCTTCAACAGAATTTCAGGCTATATATTTAAGGTATTGATATTTTCAAATATTATTTATCTATTCAAATAACCTTTCTTTTTAAAAGCTCTCAGAAAGGCACACTATAATATGTGCAAGCTTCTGTGAAGAATACTGTTGACCCCAGTACATCATCTGTCATTTGATTAATGCTGTGTAAGATTTGGACACAAATTCATGGTGCTTGTTTTCAGATCTCATGGCCAATCTGTTAGATGCCTGTCCACCCAGGCACAGCAATAAATGTGAGCTGGAAGCTTGCTGATACACTCTGCAGAGAATGTTAGATTCCAAACAAATAAACCAGAAAACCAAAACCACAGTATCAGACTCTGTCCTCCCTCCTCTCACAGACCACTCCATCTCACCCCACATAAACAACTTACTTCCTTCCCTGGAAAGGGATCTTAGAAAGGATAGAACTTGATCCATCTAACAGAGTAACTTCCACTTGTCCATGCAGTATTTTCAAGAACACACCACCAGTTGCATCCATATAAACACTTCCTGCAAATACCATATCCTCAATGCTTATCTCAAGGATAAGTTATGAAACAGTATTTACACTTGATTCCTTAAAAATTTAAAGTAGAAACAAATGACAACATCCTGGCATTCCACTCAGTCACACAATTGAAACATTTTTCAGTCTCTCTTCACCACATACCAGCCTAGAATAAATATACACAAAGGATCAAAGAATAAAAGAAGTCACAGGTTGACTGGATGATCATGTGAAGTTCTATATTACATACCTGAGTTTTTCATTCCTATGTTAATCCAGTATTTTTTATATAAAACCTAAAGGGAGAAGTAACAGCTGTAACCTTCAGATCCCGAGCTCATTATATAAAACTGAATGATGTCTGATAAACTGCGAAAATTTGGATTTACATTGTTCTCTTAAATTACTGCAACTATGAACATATTTGGAGATAGGAAAGGATCCATTTCTAGCAGCACACTTTTCTTAACAGAATTCATGTTGCTGCTTTATTTTGTAGAAGACAGGCCTTTGCCAATTCTCATCTCACCAAGTGTAGGAAACTGCGATAAGGAGCAGTTAAACTAATAGTTGCACAGTACAGAGCAATGGTTTCTACAGCTTACAGAAAGCAGTCACACCTGGGAAATACTCCCTCAAAGACTTTGAAATTATTAAGCAATATGCACTGTCTGCCCACTTTACTATAAGCAGTGCAATTTCTGTGGACTCTGTAATGACAGAGCTGGGTCATGACAGCACAGAGTCGGTGGGGTTGGTTCCCAGAGGCGCGGTGAAGGGCTGCCCCGCCTGGCCTCGCCTCACCGGCACAGCCTGTTCCTGACCGCTGTCACACGGCAGGAACCCTCTTGTGCCTGCACTCCCCCTCCCCACCAGAATAACTGCACTCTGGGCCACAGCAGTATTTCAACAGGTTCTTCCCTGTTTTGAGCGCTCAGAGGTAAGTCTGAGGGTTTTTTAACGCTTATTAGTGGATCTGATTAATGCCCACAATATTCCTTTATATGGTGTTCAGGAAGGTGACTGGTAGTGTTGTAGTCAAATTCTACTTAAGGGTGTATTTCTGAGAAAATAATTGAAAGCAAAAAACATTTTGTGATTCAAACACTAAAGCAGAGAAGCAGCAATCATAAGCAACGACACTATTTCCCTCAAACTCATACATTTCTTTTGTGGTTATTTATGCTCCTTATCAAGGAAGTGTGGAATTTCTCTCAAAGTAAGTTCAGAGCCCATTTTAAATGCTGGGGAGGGATGATGGTGGTGGTGAACAGAATGTATGCCACTTTACAGCAACCTTCAGCTAGAAACTACACTGTTATTGCTCTGTTGAGTTTACTTCTACTGAAAAAGAACAGGAAACACACACTTCGGAAGTTTGGCCAGTGCACTTCATACTTGTCAAGTAGCTAGACAGTAACTGAGGGTATAAATTCAATTAATTATAGACCACAATTCATATTTACATTCCTCTTTATAATTCACTAAAAACTCAAAACATTATTTTCTTGGAACAAAAAATATATTTAAGCTTAACAATGTAGCATTAACTGCTTATTAATTTTAGAAGTATCTAATTCTTGGAGAGCAATCTGAATTTTCGAGCAAAGAGCCACGTGAGCAAACACCCAGTATGTTTCTGGGACCATCGTCTGCAATTATTTTTTTCTGAATTCTAGAACTCTCTACCTCTCATTTTATATGTTCCATCTATTTTTGGTTCACTGATGCAAAGGTAAAAATGGTCTGCTTTATGAGGCTTTTTTAAAATGTGAAAATTCTTCAAATATGAACATGTTACCTCAGATCAAAAAAGTGCCATTAACAATTTGTTTATTCCATCATCACTTACTCCATAAATTAAATTACTTTCTAATAACTAATGTAAGGTAGGGAAAAGATGAAAGGTTCAATTCAATTCAATTCAATTCAATGTAGTTCTGAAGACTCATATTATCTATCCATAAGAAGTTGAAATTATTATATTCTTGACAATAGCAGAGGTTTGGCAGACACCACGCCTATCACTGGTAGGTGAAGACTCATAGTCAGGAAATATATCTTGCAATTACTTCATCAGGCAAAAAATCTATTTTTACACACTAAGTTTCACATTGGAGGGCCATTTTTATGGGAAATTGCACTCATATCCTGGTGCACTCAAACAAGAGACACTACATCTCTTCATAAAGCCAGACATTGAATGAGGAATTTTAATCTTCCCCCTTCCAGAACTGACTTTTTTTTCCTTACTCATCTGTCATAGGCCTTGGATGCAATTTGACTCTAGCAGCACAGACACAAATGCAGACTGCAAAATCCACTAAGAAACATGATGGTGACCATCCTGTGTAAAAAACCCTCCTTTTTCATGCTAAAAAAAAAAAAAGGTAGAGCTAACCTAGGTAACTGAACTGCAGCTTAATCCCATGCTGATGGCAGTTCCACCCACTTCAGGCTACGCCTATTGCACTGATTTCCACTGAGCTGGTATCCGAGGAATGTGAACACCAGTGAATCAAAAATCACAAACTTTTTTTTCCCATTAATAATCTGTTCATAGCTTCATTAAATGCTTACTTGATTTGCTAATCTAAGGTTTGGGCTCTTCTGCAAGTTTGGCTAATCTACAGCACTGCTGTTTTTACTGCAAGAGCACTGTTTGCATATTAATTCCTACAGGGAATGAGTGTCTTTGAAGAACTTCAGTGTTTCTCTGAATTGTGTGAACATTGATATTACACTACAAAAAAGAAGAATTTAGTATTACACATAAAAGAAAGCAGTTCAACACAGCCTGAGATCTACAACTTTCCAAGCAAGGAGGTTTCTTCTCTATGGTTCCCCACAAAGATTGCAAAGTAAGACAATCACAAAAATGGCACAGAATTTGTTCAGCAAGGATACTGACCCCTTTTTACACTCTTCTAGGAAATAAAATTACAGTCAAAGTGAGTTGAGCATAATTTTCCTCTGTAGTTTAGTTGAAGTGCATGGATAATAATGAATTTGACCAAACACAATTTGCTCACTAACATGCCTAATAAGATAATTAATACAATGAAGGAAAGAACATGTCACTGGATTAAAACAATAATACTGTTAAAATGAAAGCATAAGTTTGAAAAACCTTGGGTTTTTTCTTCAGGTTTGTTTGGGGTTTTTTGGCAGTTATTACTATTAACAAATCAAAATCTAAGATTCAGACAGCACAGCATTTCATAGCCATCTGAAGGCCAACTGTTGTTACTGTAAACACAATTGTAGCAAATCATTTAACTTCAAAAGGGTTTTCCTTGGCTTGTGATACTCGAGCAGAAGTTATCTTTTTTATTTTTGTTGAGAAAGTTACAAATGTTTTCCAAGCATAGGTTCTTGTCACCATATATCTGATCTTAATACAGGAAATGAGCAGTGTGAAGAAATGGAATACACATTAAAAAGTAGATTAAATGGCATTTTATAAAGACACATGTTCTGAGTAATGGTGGGACCTTCAAACCACAAAATAACTAAGAAAAATGCCAAAATGAGACATCTTGATGTAATATTCACACAACTAAATCACAAAACCAACAAAACAGATTAATAAAACCAGTCCTTATTCCCAATCCCCCCCACCAAAAAACCCAACAAAACACAAACCCTCAAATCAAACACCCATATGAAAAAGCATACGAAGGTAGGAGGAGAGGGTGAAGACAACATAAGAAAGTAGAAGCAGAGGCTGAAGACAAAAGATACTTTTTCCAGGTATAAATCTCCTTTCTTCAGATGGTACTCACATACATGGGCACACAATTAATTAATGATGCTGAAGAATAACTTACTATACAACTGATTGTGCTGTCACATGAGAGCTTTCGTGTGGGAGTTAAAAACTTATGATCTCAATCTATCTCATACATATGAAAAACACCCACCACCAAAACCCCACGGATATACTGAACAGCAAACCTACAACAATCACGGGACTTCAAGATGAGTTTTTCTTTTCAATCTAACATTTGGAAAATTAATGCGCAACATACAGTTTCCAGCTTCCAACAGGAATACAAGTTTCCACACAAATTAAGCATCATTCATAACACCTGGGCAGATTCGGTTTTCAGTTTGCTCCTGGCAGTATTCATAGGACACTCCCTGTTCAGGGTCACAAAACATCATCCATCAACTTTCAGGGCTAATTGTAACAATTCTAATTCTTCACAATGGAGCAAAACTCTTTAGCATGCTCTTGAAATTGCTGTCTGCCCAGAAAACATTGCCTCGAGAATGCCATCCATATATGTTTCATTACCTCACTCTACAGCAAAGTGGTTTTGAATTATTCCCTTCTGAGTATGAGGCCTGTTTACAGAACCATGGAATTTTCTTACGCAAATAAGCCTTTGTTCACAGAATCACAGATTGGTTAAGGTTAGAAGAGACCACAGTGAGTCATCTGGTCCAACCTCCCTGCTCAAGCAGGGTCATCCCAGAGCACACGGCACAGGATTGCATCCAGATGGTTCCTGAATATCTCCAGTAAGGGAGACTCTGTGTCCTTTCTGGATAACCTGTTCCAGTGTGCAGTAAAGAGGTTCTTCCTCACATTCAAGTGGAACTTCCTGTGCATCAGTTTCTGCCACTGCCTCTGGTCCTATAGTTTGGCACCGCTGAGCAGAGCCTGGTCCACCCTCTGACACCTCCCTTCAGACACTTAGATACACTGATAAGGTCCCCTCTCGGTCATCTCTTCTTGAGGATGAACAGGCCCAACTATCTCAGCCTGTCCTTGTAAGAAAGATGCTCCAGTCCCTTAATCATCTTTGTGGCTTTCCACTGCACCTGCTCAGGAGCTCCATGTCTCTCTTGTGCTGAGGAGCCCAGAGCTGGACACAGCACTCCAGATGTGGCCTCACCAGGGCTGAGCAGAGGGCAGGATCACCTCCCTCAACCTGCTGGCAAAGCTCTTCCTAATGCAGCCAGGATCCCACTGGCCTTCCTGGCCACCAGGACACTGCTGGCTCACGGACAGCTTGTTATCCACCAGGACCCCCAGGTCCTTCTCCACAGAGCTGCTTCCCAGCAGGTCAGCCCCCAGCCTGTCCTGGTGCCTGGGGTTATTATTCCCCAGGTGCAGGACCTTTGCTGAATTTGAGGCAGTTCTGTGCCCATCTCTCCCACCTGTCGAGGTCCTTCTGAAGAGCTGCACAGCCCTCTGGGGTATTGGCCACTCCTCCCACCTCTGTGTCCTCAGCAAACTTGCTGAGGGGACACTGTGCCCCTTCATCCAAGTCACTGGTGAGTAACTCAGACAATCCTGGGACCAGTACTGAACCTCGGGGGATGCCCTGTGCCACCGATTACAACCATCTCAGATCTGCTGCTCAGCCAGTTCTTAATCTACCTCGCTGTCCACTCACCCAGTCCACAATTCCTGAGTTTACCTATGAGGTTGTTGTGAGAGACAGCGTTGAAAGCCTTGCTGAAGTCAAGCTAGACAATATCCACTGCTCTCCCCTCACCCATCCAGGTAGTTGTTTCATTTAGAAGACAATCAAGGTGGTCAAGCATTTACTTTTACTGAATCCATGCTGACTACTCCTGATCACTTCTCTGTCATCCATGTGGGTAAGATGGCCTCCAGAATGAAGCACTCCATCACCTTGCTAGGGACTGGGGTGAGGCTGACTGGCTGGAGTTCCCTGGGTCCTCCTTCTTTCCTTTTTTGATGACCAGGGTCATCAAAATTTGCTTTTTTCCAGTCCTCAGGCACCTCTCCTGATTGCCACAACCTTTTAAAGACAATTGCGAACAGCCTAGCTATGGTGTCTGCCTGCTCTCTCAGCACTCATGGATGCATCCTGTCAGGACCCATGGATTTGTGGATGTCAAGTTTGTCTTAAGTGTTCTCTAATCCAATCCTCCTTGAACAAAGGAAAGTCTTCCTTCTGATCTTCCTTTACCCTGGGCACCTGGGACAGAGATTCCTGAGGGCTGGTCCTGTCAGTCAAGACCAATGCAAAGGTGGCATTCAGTAACTCTGCCTTCTCTGTGTCCTCAGCTACCAGGGCCCCCCTCCATTTAGTAATGGGTATATTATCCTTGATTTTCCTTTTGTTATTGATGCATTTGAATAAGCCTTGTTGTCCTTGACATTCTTGGCCAGATTTAATTCCAGATGGGCCTTGGCCTTCCTTGTCCCATTTCTACTTACTCTGACAATCTTNTCCATTTAGTAATGGGTATATTATCCTTGATTTTCCTTTTGTAATTGATGCCTTGTTGTCCTTGACATTTTTGGCCAGATTTAATTCTAGATGGGCCTTGGCCTTCCTTGTCCCATTTCTACTTACTCTGACAATCTTTCTATATTTATTCCAAGTGGCCTGCCCGTGCTTCCATGTCCTGTGTGTTTCCTGCTAACAATTGAGTAATGACAGGAATTCTGTATTTGTTCATACAGGTCCCTTGCCCCCCTTTGTCTGATTCCTTGCTCATCGGGATACATTGTTCTTGAGCCTGGAGGAAGTGAAGCTTGAATATCAGCAAGCTCTCTTGGACCCCTCTTCCCTACAGGGCCTGTTCCCATGGGATTCTTCCAAGAGATTCCTAAAAAGGATAAAGTTACCCCTCCTGAAGATCATGGTTGTAACCTTACTTGCTGCCCTGCTTCCTCCTTTCCCAATACTGAACTCCACAGTCACTGTAGTCAAGTCTGCCCCCAGCCTTCACATCTCCAACAAGGTCTTCCCTGTTTGTTACCATGAGGTGAAGCAACACACCGTTTCTTGTGGGTTCCTCCACCATCTGTTTCAAAAGTTGTCATCACTGCTTTCCAAGAACTTCCTGGACTGTTTGTGCTTCACTGTGTTGCTTCTCCAGGAGATGTCAGGGTAGTTAAAAGTCCCTTACAAGAACCAGTGTCTGTGACTTTGAGGCTGCTTCGAGTTGTCTGCAGAAGACCTCATCCACTTTCTCCTCAGGATCAGACACACTGTAGCAAACACCCTTACTAGTCTGCCTTTTTATCCTAACCCATAAGCTCTCCAGTCATTCATCATCCAGAACTCCACACACCCCAAGTGTTGCCTCACACACAGGACAACTCCACCACCGTGCCTTCCCGGCCTGTCTCTCCTAAGCAGAGTGCAGCCCTTCGTGGCAACATTCCAGTCACGTGAGCTATCCCATAACATCTCCGTAAGCACACTGAGATCAACATTGTGATTCATATTGATCAATATGAGATCAAGTCTGTTGATCATCAAAATAGCTTCAGGTCAGTCTGAACTCTTAGGGTCATAAAATTTTCAGCATCAACACGTGGTAAATTAGTGAGATTTGTACTGTGGAACACTAACTTCTTTTACAATCTTATTTGGTCTTAACTGAGTAGCTTTGTTTTGTAAAATAAAATCACAGACAAAAGTGAATTTCTTGCAGGTTCTGTATATAAAAAACTTTAAACTCAACACCATGCAACCCTCTCGCGGAATGATTCTCATTTTTCTGCTTGCAAGACTCCAATGGAACAGAAGCTATACCGAGGCTGGAGAAGTAAAAGAAAAAAGTAAACAAAAAAGCTCAATTACAGATAACTATCAGTCTGCAGTGAAACCAACTTCACAGAGATTTGCTCCACGTAGGACTACTGCCATAAATCCTTCTGTCACCAGTGATGCTGCAGCAACAGCTGCCAATGCCAAAGAAAATGTAACAAAAAGAACAGAAATGATCATTGGGGCAAACACCACATCCCTGTTCTCTGATGGCACCACTTCAAATGTGTCAAAAGATGGAACAAATAACTCTACCACAAACTACCACAGAAGACAAACAACTTCAGCAACTTTTAGAACAACAGGTGTCTTTTCTGGAGTGACCAAAAGTGTTGCAGCTACATCCACTTCCACAGTGACACCAAGTCACTCCACAGTCACCTCTATTACTCCTGGGGATTTGGAGCTTCCAAGTGATAATTTTTCAATCAACCCCACCACGTTGTTCCCCACCAGTGTCACTCTGACATCAGCCCCGGTGAAGCAGGACAGTCCTAGCCCAAATTTCAACCCCATTCAGCAGACAACAAAGCTGAATTATAATTCCAGCAACCCTTTTACTGCATCACCTAATCCCAAAGATGCCAATGAAGGTAAGGATCTAACTAAAGTTCATCTGGTTTAATAAAATAATAATGCTGAAATAAACCCTTTGTTTAATTGAACTGGAGGCTTTGTAAGATGTGTGAATTCATAAGTCATCTAGTGCAGACTAAATCTCACTAAAATAAAAAAGACTAAAGCTCACCAAAATAAAAAATATACTTTTAAAATTTACTGTTTACTCCTTTATTTAACACTTCCAAGAGTGGGGGAACCTAATGATCAGATACTGCCTATTCACACTGGAGTGGACCTTCAACGCAGATGTGTAGAAGTTACATTTAAAATGTATAACACATCAACTTATTTAAGTTCAGAAACTTTTGTGACCAAAGATGACTTCTTATAAACCCTTTCAAAGAAATTACTCATTGTGCATTTAATTACCAAGTTAAGTATGCGTGGGAAAACAACAGAGCATAAAACTGTCATGGCACTTCTCTATTCTGCTGCTCTGAATCAGGTGTTCAAGAAAAAAAAAGGAAAGATTAGAAGGCACAATAATTTTTTGCCATTAATTAGCTTTCAAGCTTTTAACACAGGACTGAAAGGTTTATCCATCATAACCAGTACAGCACAGTTTGTTCTAAGAACTGAAGGAGCATCAGACTTTCATGTTTCCCATCACAGTTCTAATAATTACAATGTACCTGATTCTTTAGATAATATAGACTGAAAAGGAAAAGAGGTGGGAGAACAAGTTCAGTTCTAAGAAAAACTGAGTACCTTGAAGAAATATTTTATGAAATTTAAGGAAAATCTTGAAGGAATGCAGTTATTCTGCTAACTGAACAGCTGCAAAAAGCATTACTGGATTTTTTATCTTGAGTATGCAAAAAATACTCTAAAATTTAATCATTTGAAATTCAGAGGCTGCAATTTTAACTGCTGGCTTAAACGTTTATGAACAATTGCATTCAAAGAGTGACTTCTTTAAATAAAAGATACTGGTTGATTCAATAATTAAACCTGCACCCTTTTTATTTGACTAAACACTCATTTAGCCACCTTTTTTTTTTGTCCTAAAGTCCAGTTATTACCCTGAAACTCAAGGATGAAGATGTCTGTTTTCTTTTACAAAGGTAGAAAGTTTCTGCAGAGAAGCTGGTCTAGTCACAGTTAGCAAAGCATTTCAGATCCTTGGTGAAAAGCCTCACTCCACAAAGCTTCAACTGCTATAAAGCCAGAATGAAGTATCTGGTTTTACAGATTTATAATTCCCACTCAACTGTGTTGTCTTTCTCTCTTTCTCTCCCAGACAAAACCAACATAAAAGGAGTAATAGTTGGTGTCATTGTAGGAGCCATTTTGGGATTTATATTAATTGGTTTGACTGGATATTTTATATGTGGCAAGAAAAGATCTGAGTTATTTTCCCACAGACGGCTTTATGATGACACAAGGAGTGACCCAGGTAAGGAACAGCACAAGAGTTTTGCCTAAGAACATTTATTTCTGCACAGGGCTGCTTAAATAGTCTGGGCTTACTGAATTATTAGGATACCATCAACTCCAGTCAAACTAGTTTTCAACTGACATTAATTTATTATTTTTAAATTTTAGCTTAACCAATACTCTCCTTCACTCTATGTCTCCTTCTTATTTTTTTAACCTCTGAAATATCAGGAAAATCATATCTAGTATCAGTGAACTTGTTCAAAGGATTGTGGGCAACTTCAAAACTATAGCTCAAAAACTATCCCAAACTGATTAACTGAAAAAAAGCTAGACTTTCTACTCATCCAACATCAATTACAGAATGAAGGACAAAGATGTATCTGTTTGTATGAGTAAAAATATTTTTAAGAGGTTTAAAAATTAAAAAAATTGCTTTTGTCTTCTCCATGAGTATATATAAACTTGTATTAATGTGTAATCACGTTCCAAATATTTGTATCATCTTCCTGGACTTTATTTTTAAACATTTAAACAAACACTGAGAGACCAAACACACCTTTTTATCTCATATAAAATGAAATCTAAATAAACTCTGGCAATACACCTTTTCTGCCTTAAATGCAAGAGCTGCCAGAACATCAGATTAGGAAGTAGCTTTTAAAGTCCATCACCCATGTGGATGCTGAATGGGTGTTGCTGGGAGTTATCTGCAGAAGATTGTGAATCGGGGTTTTCATCTTTTGCTGTCCCATTATGTCAGGAAGAGGTTAAGTGGATTTAACTGTGAGGGGCTGATGAATCAAACCACAAAGTGTCCAGTGTATGGGGATACAAATCTTTCAAGCAACATATTAAAAAAACCCTTGTATTATCCCTTCAGTTCTCCACTTAGACAACTCACTTGGACCATACGATACGAGTTTCGGAGGTGCATCAGATGACAAACCCAGCACAGCAGACAAGACACAGGAAGACAATGCAGGGTGCCCATCCTATGACATTCCTATGGCTGACATCTCACCATCCCACCCTTCACCATAATGTTGGTTCCAGATTATATTCTTGCCTGTTACCTACAGCCTTTCATTTGTTTCCAAAACAACCTGGCAGCTGTTATCTTACAGCCATTACCGTGCAAACAGTGTTTTGAAAACTAAGGGGAAAATCACAAGATACACTGATATGCAACAGGCAGGGTTCAGCAGCAGAGCATGACTACTCTACTTTGTAATGAAATGATCAACCTATGGTTTTCCTGGAAGAATATTATACTTGTTTTCTTAGAAATAATATAGACAAGCAGCATCCAGGTAAGATGCTGCCTTGTCAACAATGTAGACATTGTAACAGAGAAAAATTTGACTAGAACTGCAATGATATTTTAGTATCAATACAAAAAAAAATCCTCAGTTTAACTACCTTGAAGTGAAACTATTGTGTCCAAATATAATTTCTACCTGATAAATGACTCATGGCCCCACTTTACATTCGTACCTTCCTCCATGAATATGACAAAATTAATTAGATTTACTTGGATTATTCAGTTTGGGTTACTTGAAGTTTGCTGCAGAGAATGGAACTACAGAGTAATACAAACTACATCTAACTTTTGACTAGGATGACTCAGAAGTAAAATCCCTATCGATGGGCAAAAAAGAAGACAAGCTTCTACTCCTCTGTCAAACTGATCTGTTGTTTGAATTGCAGGCCAGATCTGTAGAAATTATGTAAAACATGTCAGTACAGGTTAGATAGAAGACATACTAAACATGAGAGGAAAAGAATCTCTGCTATGTATATAGATATCCTAAAAAGCATGGTCCAGTTCTGTCCAGCTAAAGCATAAAATATGGCAGTATAATGCAAATAATTGCATAGTTTATCTGTTTGCAATCACCAGAGAGACACAAATAAAAAGAAAGAATATGAAAAAGACACAGCTGCAAAGGCATAGAATAAACAAAACAAAATGCAGAGAAACCAACACACTTGTGTTAACTGTGCTCTGCTGAAATGCTTTATCTAGTGTGGATCATGACGATGGAGTTGCCTCACTAACTGCCCGGGAAGGCTGCAATGAGGTTCTGTTTGCTGTGTGAGTAAATTACATGCACACACACACCCCAAAGAGAAACTGCTCAGTCACACTGAATATGGGTTAAACAGGTATTTGTTTAAAAGGTTAAAGATTTGAGTTCATATGTGCGGTGTTACCATCCCAACCGGGTTCAGTCATAAAACCAGCACCTGACCCATCAAAGCCAGAACCTGATCTGTAACATTGTCTCCAGCATGCTGGGTAGCAGACCAAAAATCTGAGACACATTCACCTATATTACGTGAGAATATCACCCTGCTGCTTTAAATCAAGAAAAATTTAATGCTCAGTTTTCACCTTCCTTAGCACACACCTTACCATTTTCCTGATAGTGGTAAAGCAGTGTCATATAAGCAAATTCCTCCTTACACCTCAACCTTGGCCTCAGCTGAAAACACAAAGAGCTCTCTCTAAGGAGAACTTGAGGATAGAGATGAAGAGATTCTAAGAAGTGTCTGCACTGGCAACCATAACCCAACAGCAATGTATTTTAGGAATTTATGGAAGTAATAATTAATAATTGCAATGCCCTAATCATAGAATCAGAGAGGTTGGAAAGGACCTCTGAGATCATCAAGTCCAACCTAATAGCAAGATTAGGAGTAAATGAAGATATACCACTGAGGCAAACAAAGTGTGCCCTTCTATTATATCATATTAATTTTTAACAATCCAATTCTGATTTTTGTATGTGCTTGTTTTCTATGTAACTTTCTGATGTTTTGATTTTGTTTATATGTTGTTTTCTGCTTTTACCATACTAGCCTTCAAAATTCGTGACACTTGTTTGTCTCTCATTTTAAGTTAGAATCATTAATGCTTACTCATATATATTACATAAATAAAGCTGTTGTGTGTCACTTTATTTAAAACTTGAAAACTCTGGCTTGAATTTAGACAGCTGTATGCGTGTGAACTGGTATTGTTTTCTCAGGGTTTACACAAAAATTTATATTGATAAAATTCATTATCTCTTGTTGTACTCTTCTTCCATATTTCCCAGCATAAAAATACCATTAACTTCAGTGAAAGCTAATTCCACCAAGCATTTGATGCTGGAACCATCAAATCTGTCTTTTCTGGCACTATTACACTGACCTATTACAAGAGGTGTCCTGGGTTACACAAAGACTCCGATATCCACCTTTTCTTTCCTCTTTTCCCCAAATATACCTACTAATTTAGACTGCAGGGAGGGACTTATGATAAGGCTGATACTCTATTATCCTAAGAGAAGAATGTGTCCACCAGTGTGAAAAGACTGGAAGGCTGACTAATCTATATGTTTGCCTCTAAAAAGACTCTGGCCTGAATAATATAAAATTCAGGCTTACAGACACTAAAGACATTCATTACATTAGCAATAAAAGGCATTATTTTCACCCACTACTGGCACAGAAATTGAAGTGAATGAAAAGAGGAAAAAAATGTGTTTGTGTGATAAAATCCTTCTTTAGACTTTATCAAGAGCTATCATCTCCCTTTATATAGTAATGATATAAAAGGGTTGTGTAAACTAAAAATGAAAAAAAAAATAAAGTAAAAATGTACTTACCCCAAATTGCCATGAAAATAGCAAAGAAGACAGTCCCTCCATTATCAAACAAATGTGTAACCTAAATAGAAAAACAATACAACAGGAACAATTAATATTGCCACATTCTCTTTTGCCCCCAAAATCCCAGAGTATAAAACTGGTGGCAGGAGCTAAAAGCTAAGCTTACTAATAAGTAATCCTGCTTGCATATTTCTTCTACCAAAGTTTGCCACAGTTTGTCTTTCAGTAAGGTTGAAATCTGCTGTTCCAGACTATCACTTCATGCATCATGAGACACTCAGACCTGTTCTGTCCATGTCCAGACAGGTTAAAAATTCATCCAGAATTCCATATGGGGGGTCAGATTTAACCTAAACCTTTTCCATTTTACAGTTTTTATGAGCTTAAATAACTCTTCACTTTTCTTCCTCTACTTAATGTCTCTTTTTATTCAATTTGATTCTTCTCTTGAGCTGTTTTGCAATTTCTCTCCAGGTAAGAATAGCATGTATTCCTTTTATCCAGGAATTATATTCAGCCCCTCAAATTGTTGACATAATCTCATTTTTAAAAGGCTTGTGCACTTTAACTCCAACAAACATTAAATAATTTCTAAACATTACCTTCTGAACCCCACATAATTTTAAACAGTGAACTTAATTTCTTCTCATGAATGCTCTTCTTTTAGTTGGATTTATTCTTTATCTTACTCTTTGTCAAGAGATTTTTTTTTAGCAGAACAGCTATTCGGCTGCAAAGTCTAAGACTTACAGATCTGGCCTGAATAATATAATAGAATATACATAATTGACATAGAACATACATAATTGAAATAGAACTTATTTATATATATTTACTTATATTTACTTATTTATACTTACTGAAAAAAGTATTGATTGAAAATCAGGTTTTGCATGCCTACGGATCATTCTAAACATCTGACTGGGTGAATTTGATTCTTAAAAAACTTACAAAACCACTGTAATTTATATCACAAAAATCTGCAATTTCTAACATTCAATCCATAATATGAAACCATATTTAGGAAGCTGATATTAAGATCAATATACTTTCAGTAAAGTTGCCAATTTATAGCAATGTAATTTATCCAGGGATAATGCACCTACACTTCATCTAATTGAAGGGTGTTTTAAGATGTTTATGACAATTATTAAGCAAAGCAGAGATTTCAAATTCCTTTTGGAAAAAAAAAAAAGTATAAATCACTATAAAATACTAGAGCAAACCAACTTATCAACAACAGGCCGATATTAAAAGAGGATCTGAAGAAGGTGGAAAAAGGAATAAAAAAGTGCTACAAATGGCTCTGATATCTATTGCCCTAAACTACTCTTTGAAATAAGAAGAGAATGTCTTAAAACAGAATATTATTAAAAAAACCTTTGCTTTCATTGGTGCTGATTCTGCTGCTGACTTAAGAACCAATTTTCAAGCTTTTATCATGAAAATAAACCTGTCCTTATGCCAGTGGAAGGGCACAAGTAACCAGACTGACTTTTGATGTATTGTGATCTCCTCTTAAACCTGCAGGTATTATAAACCTGCAGGAACACTGTAGAGGAGGTGTGCCAGGATGCTGGGGCTGACAGCCTGCCTCAGGCAGCTTACCCAGCCTGCTCCTGTGGGAATTGTCTGCTGCAAGGAGAACTTATCCTGCAGATAGATTTTCACTCTTCTAGAAAAGTCTGGCACTGCTGCTTCTGCCTCAGAAATCAGGAAAACTAACTAATGAAAGCAGAAGATGTTAATAGAGACTGTGTTTCTTGCCTCTATTTTATTTCTTATTGAGTGAAATTATAATATTGTGAGAATTTATTATAAACATGTATTTCATCTGTATGTCAGTTCTGGGTTTTTTTTAGGGTTGGAAATGGGAACTGACCATTTGGTATTGGACATCAATAAATCCAGTATGTTCCCTGCCAGGATTATACAGTGGTATCAACTGTCAATCAAATATGTATTTTGCTTTGTTTTCCTTTTGCTTCCATAAAGGAAGACACAAACGTAATGGGTATGAGAAGTGAACAAAAGCAGCACAATAACTCTGATGAACATTATTGGGTTTGAGTGTAGATCTGTGTGAGGATACAACTTTGGATATTCTGCTCAGTAAACAGCGCATCTTTCCAAGAAAACACAAAATTAACCAACCAACCAACAAAACCTAAGCCAGCAGAATTAATGTTGCTAAGAGTAGAAAATAAATACTTGGCTCCTGATTTGGCTTTGTCTTCATAAAGAGTGTTTGGGTGAAAGTCTTTCAGGACCGCACCCAAAATTAAGATTTGATGGTCTAAAAGGCTAAATGCATAGTCTGGGACTCTGTTGGTCAGAATGCCTCTAAGCAGAGGTGACATAGTGTAGGACTCTGTGCTAGTCTGTCAGCATACCTGATTGATGTTGTTGTCATCATCACACACAACTTGAGGCATTTCAAATCCACCCTGAATCAACCAACACCCTGCCCCAAGGCCAAGGCCAAGGTGTGCTGGGTGCAGGACCCATGTAAATCACAGATCCATTTGATGTGGATGAGAATGACAGCCTGGTCACTCAGCATTTCAGATATTACCTGCCCTTCCCTTAAATGATAAACCTCACTTCAATGTGGCATTTTTAAATGGAAGAGGGAGGGGATGAAAGAAATGGGCAGGAACAAGAAGGAAAAAGGCATCTTTTGTATTCTGTCTCTAACTTTACAAAATAACTTGGCAGAAAAAGCATTTGAAGTATATTACTTTTCTGGCATTAATCTGTTCTGTCCAAAGTGCTCCTCTGCAGGGAAACATGGCAGATATTTAAGAAAGAACCCCTGGCAGCAGTTTTAATAATCTGAAGAATGAGCACAGGCCTTACATAAATGAGGCAGGTCTTATGATATAAGCAGGTTTGGGGAAATGAACTTTAATCACTTAAAGGAACTCACTGTTCCTAATTAACTCAACATTTATGTACTTTACAGTGAGCTACTTGAATGACTAAGGATTAAAACTTTTACTCCAGAATAAGCGTGCTGATGTCTGGAATGAATCAGGAATCCCTTGTCTATCAGTTCTCTGGTTATGTAGAAGGTAGACAAAGAAGTAAGTTATGACATAACCAGAGGAAAATGCTGACAAGCTCCACCTCTGGAACAAGAAAGAAGCAGGAAATGCCATTTTCTTCTCCCAGAGAGCAGATCCAATAACTTATTTTTAAATACATTAGTTCCACTTACTTATATTACTAACAGTGCTTCAGAAAGTACAAAGGACCATTTGATTTGAAATCAGACCACAGTTTTGTAACATTACAGATTGTTTTCATTCACTAATTTGGTTGCAAACACAGTGGAAGTGCTGACACATATTTAGATATTTACTGCTCAACTTGAGAGAGATGGTGGCAACCAGTGGGATCGCAATCCCTGCTGGAAACCAGATAGTCCGTACTATGAGTGAAGGTGCTGTGAACTTTTTCTTTAGAAATACCACAGTGAGTGAAGGCAATACAGTTATAACCTTTATAAAAAGCATCATTGAGGTTTTTTTTTTTATTTTTTATTTTCCTTTGCCACTCAATTGGCCAGATGGTAATCCTATTCCTTCCCAAATGGAGAATTCTCTCTCTCCCACGCTTGGGGGAAATTCAGAACATACAAATCCTGAAAGGAGACAATTTTTATTTGTTTTCTGTGTTCTACTCCAAGGCTGATCGGTTTTTCAGAGCAAGAGCATTGGCAGGAAAAGCTGGAAGCTTACATCAATTTCTGTAATTGCAGACATAAGAAAAGAGTGCCTGTGACTGTGGAATACGAGTGGTAACTGCTTGTCTTCCCTGGTTGTCATCTGAATTTTTCTTCAAAAGGATTGATTTGAAAATAAATGAAGTACGGATGGACTGCCACGTTTTTAATATGGCAATGAATGATTCACAAAGTGACATTAAATGTGAAAGGTACATGATTTAAGCAGATGATGTCAGTGTAAATATAAACAAGACAAAAAGCTGCTTCTTATGCTTCTTATTAACTGGAGATGTTAACATAACAGGATCTAAAGTGTATTAACTTCCTGTTAAACTGCAGTGGACTGCTGAAGAGGCACTTACCATCTTCTAAAAAAAGGCATTTCTGGGTTGTATAGCTTGCATAATGCTATTTCAATTAGAAAACCTTTTACTTTCAGTGCACATTTAAAAAAAATTAGTAAAATAAAAGTTACAAAAAACCCTCATGGAGCTGGTTTTTGCTATATAGTTACAGCGGTATTTAAAATCTGTTGCCTCAAGTACAACATTTTCAGTGATATTTAAGTTATATCAGCATTATAAAATAGAAAGTTAAATTTGGAAATTGTAAACATTAATAATTTATTAAAATATCTTTACAGATAGATTTGAAGCGTTCAGTTTTACTCAACACTGATCATATCCATAAGAAATTTTGAAATCTAATACAAAATTCATTTTCCCTTTCACACTGTTTTGTTGTAATGCCATGGAGCAGAGACCAACACGTTTTATAAATACAGTCTTCTGAGAAAGGATTTATCTTACGGGGGAAAGAATTCCAAGAAAAATGCCAATGCTGCTTTTCCAGCATTATGAACATATCACATATCAAAATATATTGCTCCCTTGCAAACATTGCACATATACTGAGGTCCTTGTGATTATTCAGGTTTGAAGAATAGCTTCTTGTAGCAAAATATTTGATTATGTGAAATCTCTGCATTAGTTTGACAGAGCAAAGAACATCACAGGCACATTATGCTAGAGAATTCCTGCAGGAGAAGCAAAAATTCACTTACAAAGTAAGCAAGGGAAAGAAGTTAGCCACAGGGGAAAGCAGGAAAAACCACACACAAAAAATTTTTATTACAGGGGAATTAAGTTGATGAAAATAATTATTTATTAATGAGGAAATGCTCACAGAATTTTAGAATAATCTCTGATCATTTCAGATCGTTTCCTTATTAGAAAGATGAATTAGAAAGGCAAAAAAAAAATCTCTGTAGAGAAACAATACAGGAATCTTTGCTGAAACAAGGGCAGCCATTACACATTACACAATTAAAGGGGTTTTTAGAAAAAAATTATCTTGATAGCAACAATATAGTAATTACCTTGGCGTATATGCAGCTTTCATTGAGTTTTTGTAGTGTGCAATTGCGTTCACACATAGGGCACATGACGGTTTCATTTGCCTCGCAGATCTCTTTGCTTGAGTATGAGACAGGAAAATAAAGATTATAAAAAGTTCCTAGCATTCTCAAAATTTTCTGAGGTTATGCCATTTGTGCTCCCTGTTTGTTGGCAGTGCCTACGCCACAAAACTGGACTAATAAAATAAATCAGAAGTGAATGTTTGGCTTGAAAAGCCTAACCCCAAAACAGGAACCTGAAAACTACGGGCCCTAGGGTGGTATGCAATATTTTTGGACATCATGTTACACTTCTCACACTAGTGAATTCTCTCCCAAATATCACAAACAGAAGAACAAAAAATTGCTCGCTCCCTTCCAAGCCATTTGCTGCCTATTCTTCTAAGGGATGTGGAAGATACTAAACATTCAGAGGATGGACATCACTGGTATAACTACATTGATTTCAACTGAATTATCCCAGTCATATCAGCTGAAGGTCTGTTCCACAGGATGATGTTCATGTAAAAACCCACTGATGGGAATTTCTGGAAGTAGTATTTCAAGTCTTTGCATTTTTATTTTCTACATAAGAACTTACGCATAGGACTAATAAAAAAAAAATCACTTTAATATCCTATTTTGGGGATCACTATCTTCAAGCCACATTCTGATGATTAAGAATCCTAAGATTTAGGAAGATGAAGTCACTGTCTTCACTGGGACCATTCATATTCAAAGCATAATACATAACTAATTGTCTTGACGAAGGCAAAACAGCACGAACAGAAGTGCAAAAATGAATTTTAAAGGAAATTTTAACTGCAGTGAGTAAGCTTTCCAAGGAATTGCAGAATCGACTGGGTTGGAAAAGACCTCTGAGATCATCAAGTCCAACCCTTGATCCAACACCACCATGGTTCCCAGACCATGGCACTAAGTGCCACATCCAGTCTCATCTTAAAAACCTCCAGGGACACTGAATCCATCACTTCCCTCGGCAGCCCATTCCAAGGGCTGATCACTCTCTCCATAAAAATATTCTTCCTAATATTCAACCTAAACCTCCCCTGGCAGAGCTTAAGCCCATGCCCTCGTTGTCCTACTGCTGGTTCCTGGGAGAAGAGACCAACCCCCACCTGGCTCCAACCTCCTGTCAGGGAGTTGTAGAGAGTGATGAGGTCACCCCTGAGCCTTCTCTTCTCTAGGCTAAACAACCCCACCTCCCTCAGCCTCTCCTCATAGGACTTGTGTTCAAGTCCCTTCCCCAGCCTAGTTGCTCTTCTCTGGACTTGCTCCAGCACCTCCATGTCCTTCCTGAACTGAGGGGCGCAGAGAACCTCAGCTTTTGCCTTTCCCTATCCTTCAGCAATGATGACATGCCTGAAATGATCCCTTGACACACCAGGGAAGTAGCAGTATAAAACAAATGCCAGGAAATCCCTACTAATTTATTTTGATAAACATTGCACTTTCACTCTCCTTCTTCTAAAAGCTGAATTTACACTTTTAACACTGTTTGGGAAATTATGCTTATTTCCAAATGGGTGGTTCTATTAAATACTGACATGCCAGTAAATGTAATGAAAAGATTAAATATAAATCTTAATCTTTGGTCATATTTCACAGAACATCACAATCCCTAATTCACTAAAACCCTAAAAATAATGTGGATCTGACAAAGAAATCATCCTGGATAGCTCTTAAGCCGGAATGAGCATTTCAGAGTTGCAGAGTAACAGAAATTTTAGTGTGTGTCACATCAGTGAATTTTCTTGCTTACATTTTAAATCAAATTATTAAGCACAGAAAAATCACATTTTAATCACATGCTATAATGGTTCGGCAATAACACAAACTGTTGTAAAATATAAGGCCAAAATGTACTGTACTTTGAATTTAAATTCAGAAGATAAATGTTACATTTTCTGTCTTATACATCTTGAGTTAAAATGTTGATTTGTTTTTAATAACACATAATGAAGTTTCACAAAATTATACTGACAGCAATAGGTCACATGCTCTCATACTACTCTGCAAAGACAATAACATTTGTTACACAAGTGTTTGTGACAGGTGTTATGTTAATTGTTATTCAATTGCAACTCAAATCTTCAGTATAAGAGAGCAAAAGAAGCTGCTTTGTACTATTCTTGCCTATATATCTGAAATCTGACTACAGTATATGGTGCAAAGACAGCTCAAGCTATGCTGTGTTCATGCCTTGCATTTCTGTTTGACTGGTAATAAAGGGACAGTGAAAATTAATATCTATAAACACATCAAAACCAAACTCTTTAAAACCATCAGATTTATTTTTATACGACTTGACACGCAACTGGAATAAAGACAAGTAATAGATATGGCACATAATTTGTTGAGAGAACCCAAATGAAGGGAGTGCTATAGGGCTATTTTAGCCCTTCCATTTGGCTACCACTTTGCATTCTCTCCAAATAGCTCAGGGAGGACACTTGGATCAAAATCTATTTTGAAGGGTATGAAACAACAAATATGAGTTCATGTTCTGCATTTTGCTTCTGCATGTCTGAATTCTATGAATATAATGCAAATATCCTGGAAGTTACCATGGAGTTTCTTCAACAGAGATTCCCTGGCTATTTCTCGTGGTTACCTTCTTCTCATTATGGTATCCTGCAATGAGCTGCCAACAGTGTAATCTCAATACCCTAGAGGACTCCAGTGCTAGCTTATGGCAACCACAGTATTACTGAGCTTGACTTGAAACTCAGGCAAGACAAAGAACATTTCAGTAACACTGCCCAAACAAACTAGATCTTAGGCGTGACAATATTCTGCATCATCCTCGAATTATTGCTGCACAAAACCTATAGCTGGCATGGCAAGCAATATTCTTAGTTCTATGGCAATATATACTTGTTTATTTGCTTATTCCTTCTCTGCTGAAACTGTGCTGGATGTTTGGAAAAAGAAGAAACAATTGTTTCCTGCCTGAAGCCACTAGAGGGGGGTTGATGGCAGCTCCCTGCACCTGAGACGTGAAGGCACATCACTGAGGAAATCATCCTTCTGCAAAACTGATTTGATCAGTTGCTAAATTCAGATTTTGTGGTACAAAATTGGGCTTTTTGATAGAATTTATCATATGTAAAATCACCACTTCCTAATGTCCACAGATTCCACATAACTGGTGTAATAAGCCTGTTTCACACGAAATACCGTTCACCAAATAATACTCAATCTGGGGCAACGTGCCAGTTCTGACATTGCCATAATGCCCTAGCACTACTGTTAAATTCTTAATTGCCACTGGGTTTCCTGTGCCTAGATTTTTTCAGAATAACATACCCAACTCTGTTTCTTCCTGATTGCTGCTGAACACTGCACTTGCACACTGCAGTAGCTGCTGTGTTTAAAATCAAGTGATAGATTTTAAAACTCTTACAGTTGTTTATCTAGAAGTTTTCCTTAAATGACTGCAGAAACACTAAACAAATAATTTCACAGTCCCAGACTCTGGCAAGAGTAAGAAGAGGTGTGCAGTATGTCTGCCTGCTAATGCATATCTCCTGTCTGCTCTAGGTAGGAGGTTTCTCTCTAACCCTCACTAACACCTTTCAGGCTAAGTAAACAAATATGGCAGGGAGTAGCATCTGTAAGCTAAAGCAGGCCTTTCCAATTGCCTAAATACACAAGGTGGTACAGAAAACATCTACATACATTTTATCAGAACAGGCATAATCAGCTTGAGTTAGTTAAAATCTGTTCTTGAATCCACATTTCACAGCTGTTCTTACTAACCTGGTCAGAGCAATGCCCTGACGTGACAGTATTGTGTCCCAACTGCACCGATTCACATGACATAATACAGATAGGACCTTCTGCTCAGAATTAACACATCCAGACTACAGGCTGCCACAGAGCATATTCTTATATGCTTACAGTCTGAAAGAATGAAATTACTAGAAATTTTGTTCTTCTTCTCAGGGAGTTGTCAATGCCACACCTTTCTTTCCCCATGCCTGAAATACTAAGATATACCTTGATAATAGTAGATTACAGCCTCTTGTTCCCCCTTTGTTGAAACTGCCACTGTACATGTAACAAATACAAGATTTTCAGTTTAACAGCTCTAGTCCCTATGCTCTAAGAACAGGCTGATCCTTGACTTTATATACATTGTATTTTGCAGACATTTATGGTGAAAAACAGTCCTAATACAGAGAACAATATCTTAAAGATAGTATAGTTTCCTTTCTGATACATTTATTGCATTTAGCTGCATTTAATGAGGTTTGAATTTGTACAGTTTCTCATGAGTTTGCTGTAAAAAGCAAGACTAAAAATAGGCATGCATTACAACACTACAGAATATAACTCACTGTGAAAGTGAAATAGAAGTTAAAGAAAATTCCATAAAGAAAACTTAATATAGTCTTGCTCAAAGCCCAAGAAACAACACTTTCTATGAAATCTGACTCCAAGTATACTTAAAGCCTAAGCTCCCAAACTGCTTGGAGGAACAGTTGCAATTTTAAGAGGACTGATACTGATGTGTCTGACAACACCTAATAGAAAACTCAGTAATGAGGGTGCATCCTCTGGATGCAAAACAGATATGCAAAGTGTATACACTTGACTCAAGTGCATAATATTGTATTTGGTTATTTTTACATGATTACCGTATCTGGAAAACATTTAAAAGTATAACAACCTCAGTTGTGTCAGACTGTTCCTATTTTTCAACAGGTTATTACATGTTATTAAATAGGAATTTACCTTACTTGGCTGGAATCCATCGTAAATAATCCATAGAGGAAAACAAAGAGCCCAACCAGGGCAGCAGGAATAAGCATTCCAGTATACCATCCCAGCCAGGCAAAATACAGTCCAATTTTTTCACCAAAATATCGCCTACATGAAAAGGAAACATATGCATTGTTTAAAGTTAAAACTTATGGCGATTTCCACCTATCTCTATTATCATAGTAGCAGAATAATTCTAACAAGAAACTACCATCACAAGTTTATGGCAAAACTGTCAGTTTACCAAAAGGTGGGGTTTTTTCAGGCTATAATAACATTCTAGTGACATGAATTGCAGACTTAAGAGAACATACAAGAATATAACTGAAGTGCCTCTGTAATTTTCATGCCCTTGCAATGGCTAAGTAGATGTGTATTAGTATCAACATTATTAGTTTAGTTAGCTTTTAATTAAGAGTAGAGGGGGAGAGAGAGATGTACACAGATAAGTTCTGGAAAGGAATAAAGTAAGTTGATCTGATCTAAGTATTCCATTATAAAAAGCATTTATGATAGATAATTCTGTAATATGACATATTTCAAACTATTATTACTGAAAACAACGGTCTGAAAACACAAGCTGAAGACTGAGCCTTAATTCTTCAAAACTTAGGTATCAGTTGCTAGAACAGATGAAGTAGCAGTGATCAGAAACTTAATTAAGGATGATACAGCACGGAATTGTCCCATGGCACATGCTTAGCTCCATGGATGATTGGTTATGACTGTCAGATCAGGAATAAACACTGACAGCAAGGAAAATGAATTATTGGTATTCAATGTCAGAGAAGGAAAGCATGAAACTCAAGTATCACCATTATTAAACTTCAATTATATATATTTCTCTACTTTACATTTGTTAACCTATTACATTAATTTTAAGACGCATAGACAGCAGTTTACTTAAACCCACAGGGAAAGGTTACAATTGAGTCACATTTTAAGTTCACTGCATCTGGTAACTCTGACTGTCCATGTGGATAACAGTCTGCTCTTGGAGGTGCTCTCATGAGGGGCAAGTGTCTCTGACCAGCAGACCACATCCCAGGTTTGTATTTTAAGTTTCACACTGCAAACTCTGGAGCAGTTGGAACTACATGTCTGTATGCAGATTCATCTGAAATTAACAGTCCTACAAAAAAGACCACCCAAAAGAAGCAATTTAGAGAATCCCAAACTTATCTGGTAATAGCGAAATGTTATAGGAAAGCATGAGGAATTTAGGAGTATAGTTAGCACACTGCTGACAGGCTGTCTGTATCACAGAAACTCTTCAAAGTACTAATACCTGATTAAGTCAAGAGGTTGGTATTTGTACCACATTCCCCACCGTGCCCAACGTTCATATAAGAGGTGTCTGTGATTCTGTGCTCCGTGTGTTTTGATGGGATGTCTGCTTTTGTGGCTTCCCTGAAAAAAACACAAAGAAATATAAGTACATTACTAGGCACTGTGGGAAAATATGTAAGTTTCTTACGTATTTTTGAATATAATTTTAACAGAAATACTCTTTAATAAATAGGTCTCTTATTCTGGACACTTCCGGGACATGTCATCTGGAGCTAACATAAGCCTGACAGAAGAGACAAGGTTACATATGCTTCTGATATGGCAAGTTTCTCTAATAATTAATGACAGAAACATATTAATACAAGACTATAAAGAAGTAGTCAACTCTTTATATGACTTCAAGTACATTGCTTCTATTTCACTAATATATGCCTATTTGTATGCTTTCACCTATTTCAATGTTTCAAAATTTTTCAAGAGATGTTTGTGCTGGCTTTTTTTTTGTCTCTCCTATATTATTTTAGATATTTTTGGTATGTCAGCTCGGTTCTCTTCTCCTAGACATTTTCTATGACTTCATTTCACTGCTGTTTGAAAATATATAAAAAATATAGTCTTTTTGTGGTACATATTTTCTAAGATGATGGAAACAATGGGATTAGCAACATTTTAAAGCTACATAGGACTCTTGAGGCATTAAAAGCAAAACACAGAGTCAAGTCTGACCCAAAAGGAGTCCTTCCCAGACCACATCTGATATTTACAGACCACGTGACAGATAAAATAATAGCTTCATGCTTAGCAGTCAAAGGTTAAACACAGATTTGCTAGAACAATCCTGAACAGAATCTCTTGTATTCATAATTTTGCTCCAATTCTGAAGCAGGATATATCCCTTAGTTGAACTTTTTCCCCAAAAAACCCCTACCACTTGGCTATGGTAAAGAAAATATTTGATCAATTAACTGCAAGTAAGTCCAGTCATTTGTTATGAGGAAGCTCTCCAGAGCAGTAGTTTAGAGTTAGTGATCAGACACATTCTTGACTCTGGCAGATCCATGTAACTTATCATTTCTTTGAAATCTTGAGCGATCCCCACAATTCAAACACCATTTACTTGTTGCAATCTGCTGATCCTCTGGCTTAAGAATGAGTTAAAAACAAAGCTAAACTAGCAAAGACTCCGAGTCTACTCCTTTCTCCTTACAGCCAGCAAAACAGGATACCAAAGGTGTCAACTCTGAGTGTGACCTTTGCAACATCTAGGAACACCTAGGAACAGAGCATCAACTTATTCTCAGAGTCAGCTGGCAGAATGACTGCAATGCATACAGAATTACACAGTGTTGCATGTTTTTAAATATTTTTCCCTGCTTCTTTCTGCACTGCTTTTCCATAATAGAGTTCAAGTCTCAGCATTCCCACTGGGATTGAATTTTCACCCTTATTTGCTTATGTGCAAAGAAAAAAAAATTAAAAAAAATTAAAATTGAATGTTCAACCACTAGTCCTTAGCATCAAGTCAGGCAGCAATTAAGATAAAAGTTGCTTAAAAATATGACTTCATTAACCTCAACTGAAATGTGGAAACAGTAGCTTATGCTAAAGAAAAAGAACATATAAAATGGATATGAGAGCATAGCTTTGAAGCCAGAGAAAGCTTCACAGGCTTTTCTGGTAGCACAGCCAGCTTCTCCCTGAAGTCAGTAACACACAGCTGAAGCGTTAACAATGATGTTAAATTATTTATCTAAAACACTCCTCCTCTGTATTCCTAGTATTTAATTATTAATAGCATATTAAAAAATTACTCTCATCCATTTGCAACACCCAGTCATTCGAAACATGAGACCAAGTCACGATATTCAGCCCAAACAACCACAGAGTTCAGAGTTGCAATTATCACGCTCCTGAGAGCCTTTCAAATGACTGAAGATGTGTGGCTTTCTTTTAAATATCAAAAGATTGTCTAAAAACCCTCTTAAGACATACACAAGTTTTGGTTTTTTTACTTCATGGGTTTACAGTCTTCAGCAGACTTTAACTTACTGAAAAAGATATTGTCAAGTAGAAATTATCCAGAACTGTTCAGGAAAGACTAAATGGAAAATAATTAAGTGGTCTCCCTAAATGTGATCAAATGCCTAAGCTATTAGAAAAACAAAACATTTTGTAGGTGGTAAGCAAAAATAAATTAATACAAGTAACTGGAACAATTTGGAACAACTGATACTCTCACTAAGAACTCCACAGGCATTGTCCAGTTCATAAAAATCAGATGGGAATTATAATAGCCTAGTTCAGCAAAAAGACGCTCAAAAATACACAATATAAGGAAAAATTTAGAAGTCAATATTAAAGTAAGAGCTACAAATTAAAAAAGTATCAATTTGCAGGACAAATTTAAAGCAGAATCTCAAACCACTAGTGCAAGCTTTAATCCAAATGTAAAAATAAAAATCAAATTAACCAAGTTACCTCATGTGGTGGAAATGCTGCTTCATACGTTCCGTTATTTAGTAACCTATTAATACCTTAAAAAAACCAAAAAGCATTAGTTCTGATATCAATATTTTATACACATTTTTCAAGCAGTGTGAATTTTTAAGTCACATATTGAGAATTCTGCTAAAGACGACAATAACCAATAATCCCACCAACTGTTTGAGCAGGTCTTGTTGATTCTTTAAGATTTCTGGCTCTGTCAAACTACAGCAAATTGCTGAGGGCCAAAGCTTGCACCTCTCCTCTCAGCATTGGGTGCTTGTGTCAGATCGAGTGTGAGAAGATAGTTACATTCCTGTTGTACTCATCAGAGCATATGACACAGATTTTATGGGTAACCAGATGATCTGACATACACAGAGACACACAACGCTCAAGGCAGTATGAGGCAGTGAAACCCCAGCAGGGTTAAAAATTAACCTGGTATTTTTAAATTTAAGGCAGTTGAACTTCATATCAATACAGTGTTCCACAGCACACTGAGTACTGCATTTTGGTTCAGTTCCTAGAGTCTTCCTAAATCCAGGTTTGTATACTATCACAGCACATTACAAAAAATAAAAAATAAATAACCACTGATAGTTACAATAAAAAGTTTCAGTCGCTTGTAAAAGCAGATCTGTAGCCAAGAGTTTCCCCAAGAAATACGTACATGTGAATTCAGATTTCACTGTTCAAATATACAAATTATGCTAAACAAATCTCATAATGAAATTTGCCATCATCAACTGCAAAGGTGTTAGATTTGAATCCTTGTTATCTATGGTTTTCTTACTACTACTTTTCTTCAGAAACTCAAGAAACAACCTTCAGTAATTTGTTCAATCTTCATAAGTGTAAGGTTTTAATATGTCACTACATATTTAATTCTTAACTTAATTCCTGCAGAAGAAACAGGAAATCATGCATACATCCACCCCTTGGTCATTTCAAATGAAAATTAATAGGCAGACATTCTAAAAACTAATATTATATTAGGAGTGTTGATATAAACCAAATTTAGTCTTCAGATCAACTGCCTCTGAGATGCACAGAGACCTCAAATAAGTCAAGTGTAGCTCACACTGATTCTGCTGGACTGGAAATACTGGATAGCAGCAGAAATATTAGGATCAGTCCTTGAAAACCCTGTCAGTTTTTTGAGGTGTGTGTTACCTTTATTGTGGCTCTCGATCATGTAAAATTACAATAATCTCTCCATTTTATTTTAAGGAATGAGTATATAGGTGAAAAATATTGCCAATTTTCACTGAGTTACTTAGGAAGATAATGATGGGATATTGCTTCAACTCTGATCCTGAGTGAATGAAAAGATTTCAAGGAAAGAAAAAATTAAATTAGTTTACTCAAATGCTATTTTTTCAGGCGAGTAAAGAGATAAAATTTTATAGCTTCAAGTTAGGAAAAAAAATACAGCATTCTCACCCATTTTGGATTTTCCATCTTCGTACTTAGTTCTCTGTAGCACATGATGCACGATTCTACTTCTTGTGGAATTGCTGAAGAAGCTATCTTTGTTGTTTATCGTAAAACTATTAAAATAATTAATGTTTTTTAATATTCAAAACAATGCACATGTGTTGAAACATAGCTGCTCAAGTGTTTCCTTCTTACAATGATTTGTATCTTTACTTTCCTTGGTTACTGAGCAAGACATAAGATTTTACATCCCTAGAGCAGCTCCAATGAAGTTATCCTCATCACAGATAACTTTTGGGAAAACAGAACAACTGAAAATAAATTCTAGAATATCCTGCTATCTAGGTAATTTCTGTTCTGGATATAGTTAATTAAACAAAGATCTTCAGTAGCAGTGGTGGCCTTAAATTCAAATTGCTTATGAGGTGACAGATGTCTGTGGCATGGAACCACCAAAACTACTAATTTAAAAAAACCACCAAAATATCCATGCACTGGAAACTTGAGTAGCATCTCCAGAACCATTTGCCCTTAGAGTATCCTAAAATGGAGCCAAATAAAGCATCTTTGCACAGATGGCTCCATTCTGGACGCCAGAAATCCGACATGCAGGAGCTTTCGCCTGCTCAGCTGTGCCAAAAGTGAAACTATTAGAGTTGATTACATCAGCTGAGCTGGTTGAGAAAAAAACACCAAACCCAGGGGCTTGACCCATTGCAATATAGGGACTTACTGAAAAGAAAAAAAAAAAAAGAGAGACTACCATCCAATTACTCTGTCTTTCAGGGGTAAGGTCAGTCCACTAAAATATAGCTTCTTCACTGAGCAGAAGAAATCCTGTTTAGCCTAATTCATATTTCTACTTCAAATTAATTTTTCTCTCCTAAAACAATTACCACAAAATAATTTAAAAACTAAGGAACAGTCAGAATTTTAAAATCTAACTTTTTGGGGACTGAAAAGATTTATGGCACAGTTTAACTACAACACTGTCAACATGTTGATTTGACCACATACAGTTTATATTTGGTGTATATATATTTGTATTTTTCAGAGGCAAGAGCCCTTTTTAAATGCAGATCTGACAAGATAGAAAAAAAGTCATCCCTGGTTTTAGCTTGCCTCCAGGTGTTCCCAATTTCAACAGCTGTATCAGGTTTTGCCTAAGTTAAATATGTAATTAAGCAAAGCCAATTTGAGCAAGTATTTGCATTTTGTAACGCAATGGAAAGAAAAACTGGAAAACTTCTAAATCAAAGAGGCAGAGTCAATTTTTCAGTCAAACTTCTGCCTGTGCTACCGAGTGACTATAAAATAACAGGTAACACAGAGTAGATTTTTGGCTTTGAGAGAAAACGCCTAAAACCACCAAATACGATACTTGGGCATTTGCCAGTGACCATCTGTTAGCAGCTACCTCTATGACAGCTGCTTAGCAGAAATGGGAAAACAGAAAATCCTCGTGGTCTCTGGCGCTGCCTTTCCAGCTCCAGCACTTACTGGTGTATGCGTGCACGGCTGAAGGGTGCTGTGTAGCAATCTGTTTCCTCCAGGTCAGGCAGGGCCTCCTTATCAAGCTTCATTGGATTTCTGGGCAACCAACTTTTCAGCTCCCTCATGTTCCTCTGCAAACTGAGACAGCGAGAAATCAGATTTACACACTCTCACCTCCTCGGTATTTCTATCTCCAGCATCGTATATTTAGCGACATCGTACCAGAAATGGAATGAAATCAGGAAATTTCCACATTAAGCAACTAAAAGAGAATAAGAAGTCAGAAAGAAAAATGAAAACTATTTATTTGCAATCCATCTTGCACACCTTACTTGAGCACAACTCATCCTACAATTAGTGGGATATGGTTTGAGATGGGACTGCAGTATTGAAAAAATTGGAAAAAAAAAGTAGTTTTTTTTGTTTTCCAAAGTAGTTCACCTGGCAGGACGGTGGATGCTTATGTTGTACTTAAGAACATACCTAACTCCTTTCTCAAGTGGAAATCCTCCCCCCTCTCTTGCCTGGCAAGTCGCACACTAAAATTCTTAAATGTAAAAGTAAATATGAGAGTGCTAAGGATCAGATTATGGTTTTCTGACAGCAACAAAGCTTTTCCCTGCAAAATTTTCCTAAACATCTAAAAATGATATTGCCTTATGAAACAGTATACCTAAATATCAAATAATGTTACACTGAAATGATTATGTAGTATTTAGGAAAAAACAAAACCTAGATATGGCTTCCTCCAGATTCCTAAAAATTAACACTACAAAACACAAACAGAAATCAATGTTGTATCCTCAATTAGATTATATACTGGCAACATAAATGTCTTGTTTGGTTTTTTTTTTCTACTGGCAACTTGCCTAAATAGTGTCTCAGGACATTGTTTATTCAGAGTAAATACAGTGAAGTGCGCTAAATTTTCAAGCAAATGCTCCAAGTTACTTATCACTTCAATTTTGCACTCCTTGCTGACCTATGCTTTTTTCACACTCAACTGCAATGCAATATGGATATTTAAGGAGCAGATCTCATATTAAACAAGTGCTATACTGTGACACTATAAACATATCAGAGATTCAGAAAAGTCTAAATTTGACAAAAACATTCCCTAAACAGTATTTTTCTCAGTGGGATTTGGGCTCTACTCAATGAACATGTATGCATGATAAATAAAGCACATATACCTCATATCCACAAGAAGTGTAACACTTAGTAACAATTTTTTTTTCCTCTGAGGTGAATACTTCATTGCCTGTGCTAAGCAGAAGCACGGCTATCCCTTTCATAACATCCACAATTAAAAGTTATATTTCATGATGTTAATAATATTTCATAATGTTCATGAACATTACTTCATAATGTTCGTAATAAAGAGCAATAAGTGATGATACAGTAAATTGCTCTCAGGCAGCAAAGTGACCCTTGTGAAGATGTACCTCTTATTATCAGCATCAGCAAAAATGTTCTACCCCTATTTGACACAGTGTCAGACAGAAATCTCAGCCAAATATGGGAGCAGGATTTTACAGTTACATTTAAAATTCTCAACATTTTCTTCTTACTACATATTGCAAAGTATTGCTGCACACTCTGCATGTAACTGTAACTTGAGAGCCACCACTTGTGTTTGACTCTAACCATTATGAGCCAAAGAAGATTATATGTTCATGAAGTTGAAACCCAGAATACAGTTCCCAGGCAGGTACATCCCTTAAGTATCTCCTTAATAATACTTTAGTGCATGAGTTGATTATCTTTATTAGTTCCAGTGGAAATTCTCTCAGTACCAAGTGTCTATAACTACAGTCTCCTTTTATTTTCTCCATCTTTTTTATTTTGTCGTACACATGCTGATTTTTTTCAAAATCCAGACTTTTCTTTAGTGAGAAAAAATACGCAGATGCATCAGGAAAAAGGGAAAAACAATGCTTCTGATTTCAGACCTTTTCATCATGAAATTATTTTAAAATTGGTTAGGCGAAAAGTCTTGATCATTTCTTCCATACAAAAATCGAAAAAAAAAATAGTAGATGAAAAAATAAAGAAATGAACTTGCTTAAAATTCATGTCTGCTCTTTTTAACATGAAAGACAGCATTGGAATAAATTAATACTTATGTCCATATTACATCTGCAGTTTCTCTTCTGAAACAAAAAGGTTTTTTTAATCTAAGGTGTATTTTCACTTATGGTTGATCATTTCATAATTTAGTGACTTCATATAGCACAGAATATTGCAACTGAAAAGAACATTACCCCCATGTATAAAAATAATCCAACAAGAAAGGCACTTTTCCTGACTTACATTATTTTACTGTTGAAGAAGAAACTGAATTTTCCTGGAGTTTTCATTTAAAGATAAATTTTTACCTAAATCATAGGACTAAGTATTAGCATTTCTACTCCAAGTGGCTTTCTAGGTCCAAAGTAGCAGCTTAAACAGATTCCTGACTTAATCTATTCAATGTCATCTATTTAGTAAGAGTAAAAGCAGACAGAGCTGGTCTGGGGAAGTCAGCAGTTCAGGCAATGAGATCAAAAATACCCCAGTGGCACAGTGCTGCCATGATATGGGCTGCTGCTTCAGGTATGCTCTTACTGAAACCACTCTGCTTGGTGCTCCTGGAACGCTGTGTACCTCGGACCAAGGTATTCCAGAACACCTGTGCATTATTCACTCTTAGATATAAAATTTAATATTTTATGAAGGTGATTGCAATGTCAGTTTTGCCCAAATGCCAATCTCAGCTGTACCATCCTGATTTATTTGTTCGGTTAATCTTTATTTACAGAATTAGTCCATCCAAAAATCCTTGCAGGTTACATTTACTCTACATACTGCAATACAAAGGAGCACTGTAGATGTGAGTTTAGCATTATCTGATCAAACTCATGGAATGAGAAACCAGAATTAAGCAACGCCACCAGTCTTGTTAGGTAGTTTTGACAGAAATCACCACCCAGTAGTTTGCTCGGTGTCTGTGCTTCTCAAGACTGGTCAGAAGTATCAACCATGTGCCACCAAGTCACGTGAGCATGGTGCTTTTCCATGTTTTGTAATGGGAAGCATGTAATGGCTGACAGATTCAACACATGGACGCAATTATCACCAAAATAAAAGGAAAAAAATGATACTATGTTTGTTCCATGGAATGATATCGGCAATTTCACTTCAGTGTGCAGACTGAAATCCGTAAGATTTTAAAAGTCCTTCTGCAAAGCAAACTTGCTGCAGGTCAGCTGCTAAACAAAGCAATTTTTGGTTCTCTGTCCTTACAAGTATTAAGTGATTTCAACATTTCAGTGGGCAGAGGGAATCTGCACACTAAGACAACTATCTTTTCATTTTCTTTCCCTTAATGTCATTCTATGCCAGCATGAAATCAGCATGTACAATATGGCAGATTCAAGACTGATTTATTAGGTTATTTAGTCTTAAATCTGAGGGTTCAATTTTTGATACCCACACTATTTACTTGCATATTCCTTTCCTTTGAGAAGATTTTTTGAAGGCTTTTCAAATATTGTTCTCAATAAATATGAGAGAAGTTTTTTTCCAGTGTGATCCTGTGAACAGAAATCACACTTCATAGGATTAAATACAATGTTAAGGGCTGTTTTAAAGGTATATAAATAAAGAAATACGAGAGATACCACATAGATACTCCATAAAAGAAAGTGTACCAGTAAGCATTACATTTATCTTCTGGCCTTTCATTCATGCACCTAACAATCTTTTGCAGACTTTTTAAAGAACATCTGTCATATAACCATATCAATAAAGTCAGGTCTAATGTACTAGTGTTACTTCATATTTCTAAATTAGAAAAACTCTGTAGCCTTAAAATTTTACCTTTGATATACCAGGATTTTAATGAAGTTCTTCACTGTAGCTCTTATAAACTCTATTTAATAACTTAGAAATATTAACAAGAGATTTAGTAAATTACAGACAAGCAGTTGAGTTGGAAAAGTTGTAAGATGCAAGGAAACAATGACAGTTGTAGAAGTTAAAATGATGAAATGTGTATGTCAGCAATTTTAGAGTTAGCTTTCATTTTTAGATGTAGCTTTCTTTTTTTCTTTTTGTTTTCACATTATTCCTTTGTGCACTGAATTATATAGCGTCAGAAAAAATATTCAGAAAAATATTCATCCCCAAATTCTCACAAAGGAAATCATAGATAAAAGCATTTGTCTCAAATGAAAAATCAATCTGGCATGAAAATTGCTTATTACTTGATTCACAAGTACTGTGCAACTTCAGTTGCACATTTCAGATATCGGAATAGGGAAAATATCCTTCTAAATAAGGAAAATAAATTTATTTAATATCCAGGACTCACCAGATGGATTACAGATGAAATGAGACAATTTTGAAGTAAAGCTTGTTGACTTTGCCTTTGCATTAAAAGCATATCACTTACATTTTTCACAATGCACGCTGAAATGGAGCAAGCATGCGAATGACTGGGAAGAGGAAAAAACGCAGTTGTAAATTTATGTTATAGATTGCTTTATTTCAATGTATCTTATCTGCTTTCGTGTTTTCTCCCTTTACCATTTAACAGTGCTTTGCCTGTTTTTGCTAGCAGATTATCTTGCAAACTGTCCTTATGAGAGTACTTAAATTGTTCCAGAGAAATAATGAGAGCTCTTCATCATCTACAGTAACAACAGAGAACCTAAATCAGATGTAATCTCAAGATCCACCTCGAGAAAACCCGTGACAGGGATCCCTTTCAGATTTCCCTCACACAAAATATTTTCATGTATCTTTTCCATTGGTGATTATGATTTACAAGACATCACTAAGGCTGACTAGAGCAATGGGGAGTGATTACAGCTCACAAAGTCACCCTTCCTCACTGCCCAGCACCCCCAAGCTCCTTTCACCCCTCCCTACGGCCTCTTGTACTCTTCTCCTGGCTGACAGAAGCACCACCAACAGCAGCAGCTACAGGTGAGTTTTGCAAGTTATTCTGTCAGCCATCAAATAAAAATTCAAAGCAGCCCTCGGTGTGTGGCACTGATCTGTTCCCGATCACCAGGACACACAGGAGAGAAAATATGTTTACATGTCTCAGGAAACAACTGACTGCCAGAACCTGAGACATACACTCAAAAGTATCCCTCATGCTAAAAAAGTATGACTTGGATTCAGCAGAGATAATTGTAGAGAGAGCTCCAGAATTAAATCTTAAAGGCCAGGATCAGGCTGCCTACTTCCCCCCTGGCATTAACATTTTTACATTTTTAAATGATAACCGGCAAAGCTTTAAAGTACTGCATCCTGTTACAGATGAATATTTTAACACTTTAAGCTGACATATTTTGAGTTTTCAGGAAAATAATGTGATTTTCCAAGTTTCATGGATAAATTTACAACTGCGAATGGATTTTCTTTACCAGGGTAATTAGAAGCTACACATCACCCACCAACCTGCCCATGGTTTTGCTCCTCCAGTCAGTGTAATAACATTTTTTCCTGAAAGAACAGCAAAAATCAGCTGAGATTAATCAAGTAGGATACAGTTGAAAAGGACATATACATTAAAGAAGAATGTTGGACATCCTAAAACATGCATTTTCATAGACAGAAAGGTGAAATCACTTTAAAAATGCAACTGTAATTGAGTAAGTCATTAAAATTATGCAGTTTCACTTTTTTTTAAGTTTTACATTCATTCCTGAGTCAAAATTACATTTTAGATTTGCAGCTAATAACAATAATGATAGTTAATAAATAATTCACTTAACAGTTCTTTTCTCTCCACCCTTCACTGCCTATAGACACTTACAGAAACAGGACCAGGAATTCCCAGTCAAGCCTTCTGTGAACCAAATAGAAATGTATTTCTGTATGTAGAAATGTATTTCTGTATGTAGAAATGTATTTTGAAACCAAATAGAGATGTATTTGCTGCACTATAGTATTTTGCACACCTAGTTTCAGGTTTTCGGGCTTTTTTACGGTCTCCTCCTATCACTTCATGTCACATTTCAACCACACAAAGGCCTCAATCTTGCAGATTCCTCAGGATTTAACAAGATCTGCAACTGCCCATCTGGGCACTATTTGAGACTGAATAAAGTACATTACTTACCTTGAAGAAGCACTGAAATTAATACATTAAAAAGAGTGAGAAAGATATGGTGCCTGGAAAATACGTGGCCACTGGAAATTTTTTTATCTACTGATCTGCAGGCTGCTGGCAGCCTGACACTTGGTACCACAAGGCAGAATTGCAAATGAAGCAATGATTAAAGGATTTTCAGACATTTTTTAATGTCTGAAATGTTTTCATTTCCTTAATTTCCTTTAGTTACCCTTTGGTGTTTTGCACAGAGGGAATCCAGCTAAGTTACAGATACAAATAATTTCTTCATTACACATAATAATAATTATTTTCATGAGATACTTACAGACACAAGTCAAATTAAACTTTTGTCTGAGTTCTGGAAATATATAATAGTTTTATTTCTACTGACAGACCATACATTTAACAAAAATATCTATAAATTGTTAAAAAAGTTATAATTCAGTCATTACCTCACTTTGGAGCCTACATAAATCTTGTTTGAAACCATATACATCCACTTTGAAATAAAGTAGCATTGCAAAAGTCCACCTTACATACAAGACAACAGTGATTACCACAGATTGCCTTTTGAAAGGTTAGAAAGATTTCCTCTTGCAATTGAAACACTGAGATACCATCTACATTATATATGTGATGGAAATATATATCTGCCAACACGTTTTAGTATAATGCCATGCTAAAACAGTTTTAGGATGCTGGGTAGTCCCTTGGGTCAGAAAAAAGTGGTTTTAATTTCCAGCAATAGAGAGAAATAACCTGTGCAATAATAATTCTGTTGAATTTAATTCTTCATGTGTTATTGACATATGATACTGATATATGGTGTATTTTAGTGACCCATAACCAAAAGCCAAAATTTTGCATGACTGTGCAAGAGAACAAGGGTGTACAGGAATAAAGTACTGCAGGAAAGGTTACCTTTCTTTTCAACTATACATTAACACTGGACAGTCAGAAACCACTGATAAAACAAATAAAGGCTAAGAGAAATAATCTGCTTTTTAGACTCATAGGATATCTCAAGTAGGAAGGGACTCACAAAGATCAAGTCTACCTCCCTTCTCCTCTCAGGCCTACCTAAATCCATCTAAGGATGACCTAAAACTTTTTGGGAGGAAGCTAGTCTAGTTCTCTGTAATTGTGTCAGAATTGCATGATTTGAGGTTCCTCTGCCCACCTCAGGAAAACAGTATATGCCACCCAGTTAGGAAAGGTTTGCTTTAAACAAGCAAGTTCAAGACTTAAAAAAACCAGAAGTGGTTTTGACAGAACATGGACTGAAATTATAAAATGTGTGTTCACATCATGTTGTTATGGGAGTCTAGATTGTCATTTCCGAATCCAGGAAAAGCCATCAGGAGCAAATATAAAGATGAAGACATGAACTGTGCCTCAGCAAGCCTCTAAACCACAAACTTTACAGAAGTAAAGAGAGAAGGCATCACAGAACACTGCTCATCTCCTGTAGGGGACACTTCAGACAGGTTGCTGGTCTGTTTTAGATTGCAATTGCATTTAAATTCCTATTAAAATCTTTTTAAAGAGAAAAGCAGTGTTGATCACTTTACTTTTTGTCACAGTTCTATTACTGAGGTAGAGGTGGAAAAATTTCTTACCAACTAAATGTATTTCATTCTACAGTAAAACTCCCAACATGGTAAAAATGCAAAGTTTAGCATTTTATCTACTTTTGGTGTACTGAACTGAATGGGATAACAAGAAGCTAAAGCCCAGGAAAAAGAAACATGGATCAGACACTTCAGGGAAATAATAAAGAGAATATATTTACATGTCAGTTAATAATATAACAAACTAACATGGTTGGAATGCCTTGCAAATAAAGTAGCATTGCAAAAGTCAGCCTTTTTTTTCTGAAGGGCACTATTGATCTGTGAAGTAATTAAAACTATGAAGAATTCAAACCTTTGCTAAAATCCAACTTAATTTTGTGATTTCATGTATCAAAAGTAAGAAGGAATTGGTTTTGACTGGAATTTAGATGATTTATGTGTGCGTACGCACATACGTAAACACCGCTATATTTAAAATATTGACAAGTATCATTCAAATTAGAAAAAGCTCAAATAGCACTATAACAATAGTCTTAAGCATATGGAAGATGACTGTTGCAGAAAACATTTTTTTATGGAAAAGCCTTTGAAGGCTCAATGGGATGATGCAGAAGCTCATTACAGAAGCAGATATGTGAAGCAAGTTTTGAGCAAAGGGTGCTTCACAATGACTGTGTCTGGCTTGGGACCAGTGCAAGAGAGCCACGCTGCCATAGCATGAAACACTGAGCAGCTGGCAGTCTGAGTGAGAAAGGAGTGCTGTATAAGGGTATTTTCCATGAGTCACACAACTTTGGCATCTAGTTACCACTTTAACTCCTTAGGAGGTTTACAGCACACTGTGTGCTCTTCTCTCTCTCTAAGAGCATTATTGATCGATTTGAAGAGGCACATTTTCTCCTTTAAAAATTTCTGTATTCTTGCAGGAGATTTTAACCTGGTTCTACAAATAAATCACAAATATTTATTGCAAAAACATATGACAGAACTTGTTTAGCATACAGACAAGGAACTCAGTTCAGTTCATTATTCTGCCTAAGGAAAGCTACTGGACCTCATTTTATTCAAATTGTGATAATACATGTTATATTGGAGACATGGAACCTTTTTATGTCATTTTGCTCGCCCTTGGGGAAGACTTCAGCTACTCCCTAAAATCATGGAGAATTACTTGAGCTCAGACAGAGAATATCTGAAACTCTACTAAGGACACCCAAAACAATGTGTGAACTACTAACAGTGTTTCTAAAGACATGCTTTATTTGACTTCGAAGGTAAGTTAAGTTTGAAAACAAGCACCCCAGAGTACTGTGCAAAAATGTGGCAAGAACAGGACTATTTGTTTCCCCTCTCTTCTCTTCCTATCACATCACTAAATCAAATATGAGCATGGCTGGCTACAGAGCTGTAAAGACTGTGTTTTAGCCTTAAGTAAGTAATGAACTTTTAATATTAAGCACTAAATTATAGGTTCTTAAAATAGTTTCCACAATACCTGAAAGGCATCCTGATGTTCATCCTTTCTGCGTATTTGCACAACGTCTCCCATGGACAGTGAACTTTAACAAACATGATATCACTGTTTGTAACAGCTGGCTGTAAAGAGAAGTAACAAACAAATGCACATTAATAATTTAAACCTTTATGGCAACTACCTTTCTACAAGCATTCTTCAGGGTCAAATTCTGATTTTAGGTCTGAAGTTGGCATGCAAGTCTGAAAACACAGTAAGTGCTCTCAGTTAGACAAAGGAAAATTAGTAACTTTTTTCCCTTACAAGCTCCATAATATGTGCAGACTAGAATGACAAAAGGAATCTGTCGGAAAGACCTTTGCTCATGAACACAAGTAAAGACTTTATGCAGCACTTTTTTACATGGAATAAATTACTTAATTCTAAATCTCCATAAAATCATCTTAGATGAGCAGTCTGAAGACCATTCTGTGTGTCTGCCATTTAAGGAGCAAAATGCTCAGTCACTAGAGACATAAGCACAGCTGAGAGGAGGCTCCAGGTTACACCCTGCCAAAATGGTATCTCCAGGGAATGGTTAAGTAATTGCAATATCTGATTGCAAAATCTTGAGATTTTTTTTGTTGTTGTTAAAATTACACAGTATACTCTACATAAATGTTTTTCATCACTAATTTATTTGTACATAAAACAATATAGAAGCCTTACAGGTTTCTATATTCATCTTCTCTTACGAAGACTTTAGTTCCACACCCTTCTCCCAGATGTATTTCCTTGAGATTTCATAAGTAGATATTTCGATATTTGAGTTGAGTCTGATTAAAGCCTCCAAAAACTGGAGTTTGCAAGTTTTGGTATGTAAAGGTAAAAGAAAATGTAGTTAAAGGGTTAATAACACCTGAAATGTTCACAATTATACCTACCAGTTCCATAAAGTCATATCACAGCTCAATAGTACCACCTCGAGGATTTTACTTTTCTCAGAAGATGTGGATAAAAAAATACTAGTAGAAGACAATTTAAAACTTTTGATATGTCAAACGATGATCTCATAATTTTTTTTTTCTTAAGTGTCAATAATTCTGAATTGACAACAGCTGAGATCTTACTATTTATTGAAATTGGAACAAAACTAGATATTTTTACGACTAGACTGTCACAGTTCTTAAAAGCCTTAAAACCAAATTTTAGTCAGGTAGGTTATTTATTAATATTTATATGCTATACTGTGAGCTATAACCTGCAGGCTCATTGCTTAAACATAGAACATTCTACTGATTTGAAAAGAATAAATCAGGACAAAAGATACATGAAATATAGGATCTTACTTCAGGATAAACTAAATACACACCTGTTTTGTAGGTAATTCATGAAACAGCACAAATACAAGGCTGTTTTCCTGACTCTGTTCTCCTTTTTCTATATTAACATTTCTATTACTAGCCATGGATTAACTAGATAGTGACAACCTTAATCCTTGGAAAAACAGGGAGATATTTAGCTTCATGCATTCTGCTGAAAGACCTAAAGGTTACAAATTAAAGCAATAACAGAGGTTACTGAAGCTTCTTCTGTTCTGCAAACATTAAAAGCTGGAGTTTTTCCTCTGTACTGCACCACACCTCTGTGCTAAACCACATATCCCCAAATCATTGTACACACACACTATCAAGCAATTCTTCTTATTAATTTAATACAATTAAACAGATGGTGGGAACAGCCTGACTGGAAAGGCTTGTAAGATTGTCAGGAATCTTTTATCAGTTCAGTAAAGTATGACAGCATTATAAAGGAGTTTTTATGACACATAAGCTATGAGACTCACCTCCCGTTCTAACATCAGCCCTTCTGCTCTCAAATTCTTCTCAAATGTGCTTCTTTTTTCTACCTGTGGACTTGATTTCTTGTAGACCAAGATGTAATCAATGCGCTTTTTGCCATCTTTGAAGAAGAGTCCTGATGATGCCATGGCATCGCTCTAGAGAAGATATAATAAAAGTACACTGAATATGGCATCTAAAAAGATGAAGAGCCCCATCATGAACTCATATAACAAAGCATTTCCTAAACCACGGAAATGTCCACATATCTGTAGGATGAGTATGTTAAAAAGTCATAAGAATAAAAAGTCCATATGCATCAGTTGCTCAGGATTTCCAATTCATTAGAACAAAACAAAACAAAACAGCTTCAAAAAACCCATATTCTAGTTATTTCTTTCAGTTGTGAAAAAGCCTTAAAATTATTGCGTGATGTGTATTGATATGAACTTCCACTGATTCTTACTTTCAAGGGGAATTTAAAAAAAAAAAATTAAAGGCAAGTAAATTAAGGCAGTTTTCTCTCTGTTTCGTACCTGGGCAACTCTTATAGAAAAAACATACTTGTATTTTCGTCAAGAGAGAAATAAATCTAAAAAATTAAAACAGAAATGGTATTAATTGGAATGTTTTCATGGATATTCTAGCCCAAGTGCTCTTTCAATGCCACATTAGCAATGTTTAAATCTTGACTAGTTGCTTCCCACCATGCTTCCAAACACAAGGGATGGTCTGACCTTGATACGAAAACCCCTGATTTACATGCTGCAGTTAAAGCAAGCTATTTTTGCATTCTGTGCTTTGCATGGTTCAGAACAGACAGAGTCTATATCAACCGGTGTCAGACCATAGAAACATAAAATCATTAGACTGGAAAGAAGCTCCAAGATCATTGGACCTTTGACTGAACACCACCATGACAGTTAAACTAAATGCCATGTCCAGTTATTGCCTGAACACTTCCAGGGATGATGACTCCAACACCTCTCTGGGTGGCCCTCTCCAATGCTTAACCACCCTCTCAGTGAAAAAATTCTACCTGATATCCAGCCTGAACCTCTCCTGGTGCAGCTTGAGGCTGGTTGTCTGGGAGAAGAGGCTGACCCCCATCTTGCTATGACCTCCTTTCAAGTAGTCGTAGAGCACGACAAGGACTCTTCTTAACCTCTTCTGACCAAACACCTCCAGCTTCCTCAGCTGCTCCTCATATGACTTAATCTCTAGACTCCTCACCAGCTTTGTTACCCTTCTCTGGATTCACTCCAGCACCTCAATGTCTGTCTTGAAATGAGGGGCCCAGCACTGGACACAGCAATTAATGTGTGGCCTCACCAGTGCCAAGCACAGAGGAATAATCACAGTCCTGCTGGCCACACTGCCCCTGATACAGGCCAGGATGCCACTGGCCTTCTTGGCCACCTGGGCACACTGCTGGCTCATGTTCAGCCAGCTATTGACCAGCACCCTCAGGTCCTGAAGACTTTGAAATCTGAAAAGGTAAACTGAGAAACTATCATCATCATCTGGAGAAGCAGCACCCATTTAAACACAAACTGTGCAAAACAATCAAGTTGGTTTCAAGTAGGATACATTACATATATATATATATACACACACACACACATATATATATATATGAGACCAGATGTTGTCTGTGAACGCTGCATTTTCTAAATAATGGGATGCTGGTCTTAGAAATTAATGCTATTTGGATTATTTGGATATGAAATTTGTAATACTCAGTGTTATATCCAACAGCTACACTCCATAAACAGAACCATGTATTAGTGCATGATATCAGCAGCATAAATACTGGATACCAGCTCACTTGTTTCTATGTGAAACATTTTTCTTACACCCACATCCCTCACTCCCAGCTTTCTACATATTTAGTGCTTCTGAGAACTCCTCTGTCTGCAAAACCTAAGGCCTTCTAACAAGATTCTTCCTCTTTCTTCACTTTTTTAACTCCCAAAATAGAAGGAACAGTCTTTCTCAGACCATCTACTATTACAAAGGAGTGCATCATCATATTCCTGGGAACATTATTTAAGAATATTAAGGTTCAGCTGATGATTCTTTAAGATCATAGAGTCTAACGCACTGCCAAGTCCACCACTAAACCAAGTCCCAAAGTGCCATATCTACACATCTCTTAGGGATGGTAACTCCCCTCTCTTCCCTGGGCAGCCCAATCCAGCGCTTGACAACCCCCCCAGTGAAGAAACTTCCTAATATCCAACCTAAACATCCCCTGGTGTAACTTGAGGACGATTCACCTTGTCCTGTCATTTGGTACTTGAGAGATGTGAAGGTTTGGACTTGGCACTTGGCCAAATGTCCAACCACAGAACAGGGTCCCCCTGCCTCTTCCCCTCTCCAGGGGAAAAGAGAAAAGGAAAAAACCCCCACCAAATTATATCAATATATATATATATATTTACATATATCACAGTTATATACAATTAATACACTATATACACGGTTAAGGGGAACTACCCACCCTCAGAGGAAGAGGGTAAGGGAAAGGGAATGGGTAAAAAGGGGCAAATGGAAGGAAACTCAAACAGATATACACTCTCAAAACCCACAAAGTATTAACNGAGAGTGAAGGCTTCTCTCTCCTTCTTATTTATACCCCGAGTTATGTACAAATCGTATGGAGTACTGGGAGCATGGTCATTCCCTGGTTACAAGCTGGTTACCAGGAAAAGGACCTGGACCAAACCATCACAGAAGAAGAGGTCGGCCACCACGTGGCTACAACCTCCTTTCACGTAGTTATAGAAAGCAGTAACATTCCCCCTGAGCCTCCTTTTCTCCAAACTAAACAACTCCAGCTTCCTCAGCCACTCCTCGTAAGACTTGTGCTCTCGATCCCTCTTTGCACACACTCCAGCACCTCAATATTTTTCTTGATATGATGTCCATTTTAAGGCAGTAAAGAGTGTCAAACAAGACTAACAGCACACTGAACAGAGGGTCTGTCACCCCTTCCAAGAATTCTATCTGGGGATGGTAGTAAAAACTTTTTATATCCTAGGTGTAATGATCTGAAGATGGAAGATGCAGAGGTTTGAAGGTGAGCTAGTAGATTAAAGGTTCAAAAACACAAATTTGAATACAGAAGTTTTTAAAACACAAGCTTTTTTTCAGGTTCAAGACAGAAGCAATGAATCTACTTTTCAACAAAGAAAGATACCTGCACAAGTATTTTACAAAATCAGACCAGGGTTGCTTTTATTATGGTTCATGAAGCAGGCAAAATCAAATACAAAGAGTCTGGCCTAAATTCCCCCAAAGGGAAGATCTGGAACTTCTCTTATCCATTTTCTGCTCATGCAATTTCTGTAGAGACATTCTGCAAGTTACATCTACGTTTTTGTAATTCACTTTTACCTTTCTCTGGATTATTATTTCTGGCCTTTCTTTCCTCATTTCTGAAACAGGTGATTTTCTTCAGTCTTAGAGAAACCTTTTATTTCTCAGATTAATGACAGTATCCAAATATGACCTCAGATTCATCAGCACCAAATAGAATTATTTGAGGGCAATGTTCAAGAAACAATGATCAGTCATTATAGCAGAAAGAAATTTTCCATCTGTTTCTCTCAGACCACTTTCAGAGTACTACCCCCACGGGTTGAGAAGTGCAGTAGTGAAGTCACTCTGCAGATTCATGCAGTGAACCTGATCTATACGATACTGATTTCAGGACTGATTCACTTGAATGCTACTGGCACCATTAGTTTCACTTTAGTGCAATTCTCAAGCAATGTTGACCACAAATAACAGCAGAAATACTTGTGTCAGTAAAAGAATTTATCTGGTGATGTAGTTGGTTTTTTTCCAGTTGATCTGAAGGAGTTCGATAATGTGTAAGAAGAACAGGGAGCAGAAATTTCAATTAAACATAAGAGTCAGAGTCTATTGGTCATTATCTATACCTAGCACAATGAATCAGCTGTTAGTAGAGTGGGCATTCAGGCACAGCTTGTTTATTCTTTATCTGCTGGCTTGGACCAATAAATCTCTGATTCATTCTTTCACCTTTTTCCTGACAGAAAAGGATCAGAAAGGGAGAAAAGCATCAGAAGAAATATTTTGTGCAAAGCCCTTATTCTCCCCTACGCTAAGATTTTCTCTCCACCTTCTCAGTCTCTACATTTTCTGAAATGGTATCCACCTGATCAGCTTTCTTACATTTACACACATATAAAAACTTATTTGATATAAAAAAATTCCTTTTAGAGTACTGCAATATAGTTCAGATGGTAAATTCAACAATTTAACCTAACCTTGTCCTTTCAAAGTCTTTAAATAGAAGAACTTCAAATGTGAGGCTGTGAAGTGGCACTTCACTCAACATTAAGCTTGCACATAATGCACACACTGGTTTGCACCAGAGTAAACTATTACCTGAGGCTTTGCCACTACAGATCTGCTGCAGTTCCTTGGTTTTCTTTATTATTTGTCAACATTTCTGGTCGCTTCATAGATGGTGATTATTAAAACAAATAGCATGACACACTGCTTTGAAGTCTGAAAGTGTAAAATTCAAAATACTAACATTATCATTCAACTGAAGTTTACACTTTACACAAGGTAAAATACATTGATCAATTTAACCTAGGAAAAGGAGTTTTGGCTCAAGAAAAAAAAAAAAGCTGGAAAAACAATGCAAATATTTAGCAGGGTTATAAAATAATCTATTCAAATGTACAAGATGAATTTCCTTGGATTTAGCCAATATGGAGGGATTTTTAAATAAACTTTTGTTCAGATTCTAATTAATGAGCAATGCCCTTTTTAAAAAGAGGGAACAGCTGGTTTACTGGATATATCTCTCCCCAATTAATTTAAGCAGAACAACTCACAGAAATTGTAACTATTTCAACTTAATTTATTTCACTCTAGCGTTCTGCTCTGTAAATTAAACTTTTCCCATTTTTTCACCCCATGCATAGACACAAATATTCTAGAAGAGTGAGTTGGAACCATTCTGAAAACAAGAGCAAATTTTAGATTTATGTAACAGTAAAAGTATGTTATGTAACAGTAAATGACTGTACCATGATATAGCAGCATGTTTTCTTTGTTTTCCACCTTATACTGGTGAAAAGTTTAAAATAATGAATAATATGCACTACGCAGGTAAATTCAGAGGTTAACTAGAACCACACACAGGTACAATGTATATGTTGTAACCATTCATTTCACACTCATTCTACCACTAACAGCTCCCAACAGGACTAACATAACATCCAGGACTTTGAGGCTGACAAAAATCTCTCTAGGTGTTAACTTTTCTATAAATTTTAGGCAAATTCCCGTTCACTTGACCAAGTATTTGCAGCTTAAGCTGTGGAACAGCTAAATATCAAGTACATTGAAACCACTATGAAAGGTTCTCTGTAATTTGTTTACACACCAAAGCTAGAGCAAGAAACCTGCCTGGGAGAGAGCACATACTAGGAAACTGGTGGTATTTCCTTCTGTCACCTTCCCAGTGTTCAGCCAATGTCAGCTCAGGTTTCTGTGTATTTAGTAACTTCATATAACAGTTGTCCAGCTGCCCCCAAATCCATATAAACTCTCAAAACCAAAGACCTTTAATAAGGATTTCCACGGTTCATTTTTGGGAGAACCACTTGTTCTTCTTTGTTTTGAATTCAGGTCAAATTGGCTTTATTTGATGCTTCATGGCTATAATTCTATATAATTCTACAAAGAAATACATGTTGTTTCTTAAGCTATGTAGAACCTTATCATTACACACTTACAATTAATGGAACCATTTGATGCTAACATCCCCTTAAATTTACTGTCTTCTAATGTATATTATATAAATGAAAAACCATCATTTTTAAAGCAATTACTATTCTTCTTTGCCCAAACATGTACAGTCCTCTTACAACAGACTTTCTTACTAAAGTTCACAATTAGCCAGTCAGACATGACTATTCACATAAAATATCAATGTAGATGAAATATTACTATGTTAAAATACATTAATATGCTACTATGCATATGTCATGTGTCTTCATAGGATAATATCACTTTACCATACTAATATAAAATACTGACTACTTTGTAGGCTAAAGTCAGATTTTAATATTTAACCACAACAGCACTGAAGTTAGAGCAAAAAGCTACCCTCTTATAACATTCACCTTCACGATACAGAGACCCCTTAATGCATTTCTACTTTGCCATTTTAAGCTTGCAACTCATCTGACCCCCAACCAACCTTTAGCAGGTCGTATTGCATTAATTATTCTAGGGGACTAATTAACTAATTAAATAGCCATTTGAGGCTTCTTAAATTATGTTGTCATAGTTTTATATAATGAAATAGCACAGAGAGCTGAGATTCCAACCTGTCATTCTTTACTTCACCTATTTGATTCATCAACTTGATGCATGTAATTTTGGAATAGTATCAAAGGTAGTTTCATCCAGGAAAAAAAAATCAAAGTACTTCAGTATTCATTTACCCCAGGAAATGTTGCATTATTAGTTTATACATGTGTTTACTTTAATGAATTAATTTATTCTAAATAACTATCAACAGCCAGTAAATCATGTCTGACATGAAAGAAATGGTCTAACTTGTTCATTACACATATAAGATTTTCATTACCATTATTTCATATATAAATGCTAAATGAAAAGCTGGGAACAAGACCTTTAATAATTATATTTTATTACTTGCTTTATAGTTTCCTGAAATTTCCCATAGATGGCCATGAAAACAAACATGATTTCTACCTATTTTATACACATGTGCACATAAACACAGAAGCTGACAACTATTTATTTTCACATCATCTGTCATTGGACTTAGCTCAGAGCAGGTTGTTCTGACCCAACATACCCAGGCAGGGGAAACAACTTTTACAGTGAGGTGTAGCTCAGGCAGTGAACAGTCTGTGTTTCAACTTCTGACTTCAGGGCCTGTTGTTCACTTAGCAAAAAGAATATAGCAAGGTTTCACATTTATATGAATATATGGAAAACATCAATTCTCAGTCATAACCAGCAAGAGGAGCATTCATTTACGTAAGTGACGACTGACACAGTACACAAGAATTAAACTCCCACAGCACAATATATTTATTTTGCCCCTACGGTAGAAAGGATGAAGTTCAACTTTGCTCCACGTGGGTGGTATAATTTGGGTTTAGATTTGTAAAATCATGTAAGGGAAGTAAATATATCAACAGACTAGTGCCTGAGATCTAAAAGATAGATGGGTAAACACAGCTGGGCCTCAGGATTCTTCTTTCCCAAATTTGCTAAATTTCTCTCCCCAAAATCTTATTTCATGGTGATGATGTAAACATCAGAACAGAATTAATTTCCTCGCTCTGACAGCTCGTGAATTCAGACACTAAATGTGCTGGAGAAAAATAATTTTACTAAATCCTTACTGATAATGAAGTAACACACTACAGAGAGACTTACTCAAATGTCTTGGGGTTTTTTATGCCATGGAAACCCTGGGAAAGGAAGAATCCACCAGTAGAAAAAATGGTGCTACCACTGGAAATGGAAATACTGAATCCAAGCACTGAGCCTCAGTATCACCACTCCATAATAGCCCCACCTCACCAGTAGCATTTTTAAGAGACAAATACATAGGGAAAAGTTGCAGAAAACAGTAGAGGAAGAATGAAAGACAAGTAAATAGACTTTGAAATGTATTTTCTTCCTCATGGAAACAACAACAAAACTGACCTACTGCTGACACTTGGAATATTTGCAAACATCACCATAAAGTGGTGGTTACATGTTGCCCTGGAGTTAGAGCCCAAACAGGACAGTATGGAGCATCACAGACATATATTTATATAAACTGGCACACACAGAGATATGTATGCACACACATATACTGCCATTTTGTAGACTTGCAGGGAAAATCAGCTGGAACAGAGAAGTCAGGAGAGAAAAACACACTGAATATCAGAAGTGCATCAAGGAAAAGCAGCCTTCTGTATCTCTTTATGCCTTGGTTTTTAAGAGATGTTTCAGAGATAATAACAGATTAATTCAGGGCTATTAAATCATGTATAAGCAGAAGTAGCCATGGAAACAACTTGAAAATCTAAGGTCAGAATTTTGACAGAGGTGATGTCTGCTCTGTGAACTTCTTCAGCATGACAACTACCTAAGACTGAAAAATCTACATGAACAGTTTTTCTATTCTAACTGAGTAGAATGGTTCTCTCTCATAAAAGAAAACTTTCCTCCAATATAATGTATTGTTCTTCATAAGATGCTATTATGTAGATTGATTACTGGCTGATTCATGAAAACCACCTCATTTATTTTGATTACTAATTCTCCCTGTTACCGTGAACTGGGCATTATCACCTTCAGTAATATTCACACCAAAGGATGTTTCAGTGGTTAGTGTCTACAGTTAGTGCATATGACTCAACTCATAACTTTAAGTATTTTCTGGAAATAAATACATTTCTGATGCTAACTACAATGGACTAATTTCCATGAACAAAAGTGGGTTACCTAATTAATGCTAGCTTTGTTTAAGGATGTTTAAAAACTAAAGCTGGGACACCAACAAAAATTCTTAATTTACATGGAATTAGCTGTGAAATATTTTAAAATAGTACTACACCTATTTTTTACATTTTAAAACAATACTCTTGACTAAGAATAATCTAATTTGTGCTCTATGAGAAATTTTCTAAGCACACGACTAAGTTAGCACTCATTGTTTTGTGTTTGAAGGCATGGATAAACCAGAAACAGATTTACTAGAATCATCCTTTCAATTACTTTATTCCAAAACCAGATTGATGATTTTAATCGCATATTGGGTCAGGGTTTTTCTTGTGCAAATAACTGTATAATAACCTAGGAAAGAAAACCAGGGACATATTTTCATATGCAAAGATATCCAAACTCTCTTGGGCATCAAAGAAAACAAAACAGGCTGCCATAATTATCCATGCTACTGTATTTCTGTGCAACTATACTGCACTGTGCAGCACAGCTTTTTTCTGAATGGAGAGGAAGACTTCTAGAAATATCTGACCTTCCTAATAAAACTGCAGGTTAACTTTTCAGGAGCAAACTAAAGAATTAGCAATCATTTTACCTTCTTCACAGAGGACATCTTTTTCTATTTGGTTCTATTCAGACTTACAGAATAAGCATGAAAAATACATTTGTATATATTATGAAAAATACATTTGGCTTCAGGAAAGGAGTAGGCTTAGGTAATATGCAAAATTTTGAAAGGAAGTCTGTTCAACATTACCATGAGGGAGCAGCAATAGAGGATGTTTGAAGGCAGCAGGAGGCTTCCTATTTTTAATATTTAACCTCTACTATTAGCTCATAAAGTCTAATAGGGAGGTCTTAAGAAGCATCCTCATATGACCACTGAAAATCTTACATGTTCATTTTTTAAAATTTTCATCTTTATGATAAAATTACTTACTACTTTCCCTGAATTTCCTGAAATATTTTCTGAGCTTTTTTCTGTCTTCTTTTTAAACAAAACCTCACAGTAGATGAGAGCCATGACATCATAAACATGAACATGAAGTTAATTTTCATTGCACTTTACCATGTCATTCTATTCTAGGATAATGGTTTTATCTGTTATCATTCCTTTCAAGCTTTATTTACTTCTGTGTTATTAGACTGCATTTGTGGACTACTCCCTGTCAGGTTTTCTATACTGTTCTCCTTTTCACACACTATTGTCAGCTGACAACAAACTGTTCTTAATTATACACCAAAACATTTTTATTGCTGAACCTTCTCTTCCAGCACACGTGCCTGACTTCCACTCAGAACAGAAGCATGAGTGAAATACTGTGACAATAAAGCACTGATAATAACACATAGTGCAAATCTGCATCCCACTGGCAGTCATGGACTTATACAGGAAAAAATGAAAGTAGAAAATAATTCCTGTCAAAGTGCAGAAAATAAAAAAAATTAGATTGAAGAACATTTCTATACTGCAAACACTCCATTTAATTTATTATTTTTTCAAAACTACCATGAAATTCTGTAAGTTGAGTGCGTATTTGCAGGAGAGGGAGGAATAGATACATTCAAAATCACAAAGAATACAATAAAACACCCAAACAAAGCATTTCAGATTTTCACGGGTAGATCTATACTCTAAAATAACTCTAATAATCACACTGAACATAATGAGTTTTGCTTACATTATAATGAATTTTCAGCAATATGTCCAGCTCACTAGATACAATTCTCCATATCTTTTGCCCAATTGATTATTTAAGATCTTATTTTAAATTCCTTAGAAGTTATGTAATGCTTCCAAAGAGGGAAAGAGAAATCGTTTCAGATCCCATACACCACAAAGCTACTCTGGACATGGAATATTAATAGTTGATAGCAGTGGGTGCCAGAAAAAGGCAGGAAGCTACTGCATAGGCAGCATTCCTTCATAGTTCCTGAACCCACAGTGATAACATGTGAACTTTGTTCTAAAAATCCTTTCTTTACCTTGCCAGATAGCAAAACACACTACCTAGATAAAACAAAATTAATCAGATCAAAGACAGTAACAGTGATGTGGTGAATGAAAGAAAATGGAAGCGTAATTCTCTACTAAACACGTAATCACAACAGGTAAAGAAAAGAATTTACTGCTACTGATTTTACCACTTCTCTGGACAGGTTTTTTCTCGTTTTAACCAAGGCAGAGGAGGGTGGCTAGGTAACATTTTTTCTACTGTTATTTGTTTTTGTTTTGTTCTGCTTTGTTCTCATTTTTTTAGTAAAATTGTTACCTTTTTTCTCCTTCATTCAGACTCCTCCTAACTTCAAAATGTCAATATTTGGGGGAGAGAAAAAAACAAAAGAGAAGGGGGGTTTTACCTCATTAGAAGTCCCACCCCCTTAATGTACTGTCATTAAACCAAGACACCTTGCAATAGCAGATACTACTCATTTCATACTTCATTGTCCTCATTCTTCTGTGTGAGACCCCTTGGCAGAATCACACACCTGAAGTGGTACTTTCTATGCAATTTTAAGAGCAGCTGGTGAGGAAAAGCTGGCAGACATAGGTAATGATAACAGCTTTTTCATGTGTCTGAGCAACTCACAGTTTTTCAGTATGAAATCTGCAGATTCTGAAACGATACTAACCTACACTGAAGGAGATTATCAGTTATAAATCACAATCAAGGAAATTAAAAACTGCATGACTCCATTGGCATCTGCATGCTACATCAAACACATGATGTTTTTAAAGCTTTAAAATGTAGTAATAGAAATAAGATTTATGGAAGATAAGACATCCTGTATGTAACCTGAAACACTAAAAAATTCCCAAAAAAGAAGTATATTGGCTTTCATTGTATCAGCAAGACAACTTCATTATTGCTGAAGTATTCATGTAGCTCATCATTGAAAAAAAAAAATAATAGCACCAAGAATTAATTACAAATAACTTTTTTAGCAATTTTCCCCTGAGTCTATCAGGGGAAAAACAACCCTTTCGACACAAGCCAAAATTAGAAACATTAAAAAGAAGAAAAATATGCTTTAATCCTTGTATTCCTTGCCAATGCAGTGTTTCTCATTTTCATTCTCTGGTCAGACTGGGAAGACTTTTGTGATAGATCAGTTTATTTTTCAAATATGTGATAGTTCTTACCAGTTGTAAAGCTGCACTGCAGTCTTTTGTACTTTCAGCAGTCTCAAGAAGAATTAGAAACCTTCTGTTGCTCCTGTTATATCCATTTTGGGAAGAAGTTTCCCTTAGATATTTTCCACTAATTGTGGAAAAACTTCTACAAAAACTTCTACAATAATCCAAAGCCAAAGTGCCCTTTTCTAATATAAGACTAATCTAAATTTCCCCCTGCCCTTTTCCTGTGGAAGCAGGCAAACAGTAAAAGCAAGGAGAATCCTGATTATTTGCCTCATGTGCTGATTTTGGCTGGGATGGAGTTAATTTTCTTCACAGTAGCTGATACGGGGCTATATTTTGAATTTCGGGTTTAACCCAGCTGAGGTTAAACCCAGACACCTCACTTGCAAAAACAGTATAAATGCAGAAGGAAGTTTCCAGAGTAGTTGATGTGATAAAAGGAGTTGTGAAGACTAAAAGCCAGATGTGGCTTGAGAATGCTGTTTTTAAACTCTGAACCACTTTGTTCAATAGGTCAGGACATACGAAGACTGAGACATAAAAAGTGCATTTTTTTTTAAATTTAATACAAAAACAAGACTCCTCTTTAAACTTTGAAAGAAAGTTAGCTTACTGGCTGACTATAACCTTCATAACCATCCCGAATGCAGGGCCTGGAAAAAACTCAAACTAGTGGTCATTTTATATTTTATATGAAAACTAAAAAAAAGTATTTTGCTTTAGGATAATGAAATCCTTGTTACTAGACAGTATCTGTTACTAAAATGTTTTGGTAGTGGCCTTACCTGTTGTTAAAACTACTGAGTGCTGTATAACATGGTCTAACTTCTACATACTCTGCCTTGTTTTTCTGGTTTTTAAACAACATTTAACATAAAAGGCTTTATCTACCTTATCAAACAAGAACTTCCACTGTGATTTGTCATAATTCAGCTAGCCTTGCAGACACAGACAAGGAAATCACGAACACAAAAAGTTCTCACTACAATGGTTTAGATTAAAACCTGAGAAGGGTTATATATATGACATGCATGTCATATATGTCATTCCTGAAGATTAATTTTCATGTCACAGATTTATGATCTGTAAATACAATTACCTGTGAACACATTAAAAAATTATTAGATATCTATTATTATTAAAGTGTTTTTCTAGAAGCATCTATGAAATGAAGTTTCAGAGATCACATCAGCCTGCTACCTGTATTCCAGAACACTGTAGTCAGGATGATGAGTGTGACAACATCAGAACAGTGACACAACTCTCATGAAGCATGAATGCTAAAACCACGAAGTGCCAAAGGCACAATTGATGAGAGAACTCTATAATGGTCTGTGACGGACAGAAATGTCAGTAATGTCTTAAACATTGTCAAAATCATAGAAAGACTTTTTGTACAACTACAAGGAAGCAACTGCCGGTCTGCAACCGCCAAAATCTGACTGGAACTTGAGATAACTGGGGACTTGATAACTTGAGAACTGGGGACTTGAGATAAGACTGCTGTCTTACATTAATCCATTGGACTCTATGTTTTGCAGGACCCTCACCACCAAGAAGACCAAAACAGCTGGACCGACGCGACACCAACAGGTTATATGGAGTAGCGATACATTTTCTATTTAATCTCTCTCTGTCACTCTCTTCCTTCTCCCTCCCTTTTTCCTATTTCTTTCTATCTCTCTGTCTCACATTTACCTTTAAATAAAACCCATACTATTGACTTTGGCATCTGGTCTCGTTTGCACCTTAATTTGGGTAAAGGAATTTCTAATAATTTTAATAACCGGATCATAACATGTACAGGAGTACACTGTATGCACAGCACAGAACCTTACAGTAATTTAAGGATTTCTAGATTTGTAACACAGGATTATTCATGCCTACAGGTATATAGCAAAAAATCAGAGAATCACTGCTAAAAAATGCTGTGCTGCAGAATACACTATTTCCAGTGTAAGAAGAAGAAAAATTATTCAGAACTTCTTGAGGTTAGTCATTTTTCATATACTTACAAGCAATTACACTTAATGGAAAGAAGAATTAAGGGTCTGCAAGTCCAGAGTGAGACTAAAAGAAAGTACATGTTTTGAACAGAAAAACCCATCATGATTCTTTGGTATTATAGTAGATTAATTGCTGGAGAAAATGCATTCTGATGAATAGAATGTTTACATAATTACTAAGCAAGGTAACATGCCAGTTTCAGTGTGTCTTGATATCATTTTAATACTGCTTGGAAGGAGAATCTTGTACTTCAGATCACTCTTGACTGACCATTTGCTATATGAACATAGTTCCTCTAAACTCTCAGAATTTCCTGAGGCCTCCCAGACACGAACTTCACTCCATGCCTGGAATCCTATATCCTAAATCCCATGCAATATAAATTTACTGAAAGAAGGCTACTACCTCTTAGATGAGTCAATAAAAATCATTAGAATCCTTGATATTACATTATTTTGGTTGATTTTGGTACAGAGAATTCCTTTCATTGATTCTGTCAGTCAAATTATAATACGGGAGCCACCTAAATCTCTTATCAGGAGATGTCTAATATTTAAGATGCAGCTTATCTAATCCCTTAAAAAATGCATTTTAAAAATATTTAAGCACATTCTGACAGTTGATATAATTGAATAAAGTTTTTATGTCCCTTACCTTTAAAGATGATTTAGTTCGAGGTTCTGTTTTCTGCCTGGTGAGCTTGTTTTGAATAAGCAACGATTGATCTGTACGAGTATCATAATTCCCATGTTCTGATTCATCTGTATAAGTATCTTTGTCCTTCCCTACATCTTAAGGAAAAACAGAAGAAAACAATGGACTCAGATTACAGTGGATAGAAATGAATAGCATTATTACAGCCACAGTTGAATATTCATTTTATGTATACACTTTTCAGTAACACGTTCTTCCTGCAAAAGTGTTTTACTTGAAATGTTATCATCTTTATCTTAAAGTAGAAGTGACTTCTATTTTTAGCAGACAGCCTAGAGAAATAGGGTTTCAGCATGGCTTTCCAATAATTTAAAAAAAACCAAACCACAAAGTGATATGAATATTCAAATGCTTGACTCAAAATTGTTGAGACTCAAAATGTTTTACCAAATAGGCAGGTACATCCTGGAGACCAGAGTAACATGTCATGCAATAAGCACTTCAGAACACATTTTAGGAGGGGTACCATCAGGTGGTAGAAGGACACCATGAAGAAAGCTTTTTCCTTTTCATTGGATTTAGTTTAACTGCTCAACAGAAATTTTTATGAAAACTTAGTTGAGTACCCTGAAACAGCTGCAGGAAACTGAGGACCTTCCTCAAAACTTACCCATATTGTCCATCATGACAATACCTACCCTGTATACCCAGCAGGAGTAAAAAAGGGTAATGTCTGTACAGTGTAGGATTATGTAAAGTTTTAATGAATGTTGGAAAATTATTAGACTTGAAAAAATATTTTAAAGGTGAAAAAGATGGAATAATTATTCCCACACAATTGGACAAATTGGAAATAGAAACATATTCAGACAAAAAAGTTACCCACAAATCCTGAGTCAACTTCTCATCTTAGCTTTCACATCAACACGGGAAAAGCCAGGTGGACTAGGAGCAGCATTTAGCCCAGTAATTCTAAACCCTAAAGAGAAGCCAAGTCATGGTTGCTGTGGAAACCACAGTCTTGAATTTTCTGAATTTTATATTCATAAAAGCTCATCCGCAACAATAAAGTATTTTTCATGAAGTTGTTCAGTTAAATTTTCCACAATAAGTACTACCAAAATAAAAAAAAAGAACAAACACAATTATCTCACATATCCTAAACATTTCACATTTCTGAGATGGAATATTAAAAACTAGAACATTTCCAAGCATCGCTTTCCCTGCAGTTGAGCTACTACATAAAGATTACACAAAATGTTTCCCTGGTAATTTCTGATATGGACACTAACCTCGGTAAAACTGTGATGGGATTTTTTTATGTACAAAACAGATAATTTTGATCATCAAAGTGCCTAACTCAGGGATTTAATTTAATTTAAACAATGTTTTAACTTAATATACAGATTATTCTCTGGTCAACCAAAACAAATGTAGTGAAAGGAACGTTTTGGGTAGCAGGTATACAAAGTAGGAAAGAGGATACTTAAGCAACTTTGTAGATTTGACTCATGCTCAGGGGTGATGTAGTTTTACTACAGATCAAGAGCTTGTAATAGAAGCCAGTAAAATGAAGAGACAGGCCTATGAAACCTTAACTAGGTCATTTAAGCAGAAAGGAAGACTATACTTACACTCAGAAGTCTATTTTTATGAGGGAAGTTTTAGAGGATTATGCCTTATGAGGACACCTAATACTAAAAAGCAAAAAACAGCCTTTGCAAAAGTACCCAGTGCTTCATTTAAGCAATTTGAAGTTATGAAGTAGGTTTTCCTTCAGTGCCCAACACACTTTATCTGCTAAACAATTTTATGCTTTCAAGGACACATATTTTAAATTGCAGCATATCTCTTCTGTAAAAAGAGGATCATTTCTTATATAAACCTTAAAGACACTTGCTATTGTATTTCTGAGCAGTTGATTACTTACTTTATGCATGCAAAGCACACTCCCACTATATAATGATATTAATACAGTAAAAAGGGGAGGAATATATTGCATCTAAACATTGCACTTGAATAAATACTTGTTACATTTGTCTAAAAAATGTCAGACAGACATATCATACAATCCATTTTTCAAAAATATATTCAAAAGTGTGCGTTTTTCTTAATATTCAGGTAGTTTTGCACACTACTGTCAATAAAACACCTAAAATATGCTTTGTAGATACTTTGAACAGACTAGTACTCCCACTTCCCTGTGCAGCATATATTAAAAGAAAATCTTTAATATAAATAATCAGACTCAAAGAAAAAGTTCAATGGAATGCATCATATTTTTATACCAAAACAGGTTACAAAGAACAATCACAATGCATGTGTGTGCTTTGGGAGGCACATTTCATTTCTTAAGTTGAACTTTAAGCAAATTTCTTTTGATTATTTTTAATGTTTTAAAGAACAGAGAATGAAATATGTAGATTTTAGAAAAAGAACCTGAGAGCAGATAAGCAAAATTAAACTTTGCTACTAATTGCATTGACTATGTTTTTCTATTTTTTATGACCAGGTGCTTTTCCTGTAATAAGGTACCCACTACTTTCCTTAAAAAAGAAAGTCTCTCTCCTGTAATTTTCCCACCCACTGAGCCAAAATTACATTCCTTTAAAGACAAACTGGCATACTACAAAGCACAGTGATTTAATTCCTTGAGACTTTCTTCAATAACTACAGTTTCTGTGCTTCTGTGACATTCTTATATAATGTTTGTCTATACAGTAACACTATTTTCCATCATCCATTCCACCCCAACCTCTATTATTTGGTTATGTATTTTATCTGCCACTTGGGATTCACACAATCCAAACCAAGACAGGATCCCTCCCTGAATGTTGTGTCTGGACTTGTACTGCCCAAGGATGTTTATAATGTAACTTCCCCCAAAAGCAATAATATGGACTAATAGTCTTTCTATTTGACTTGCACTATAAGTATCCATCTTTAAATTCAAACGTGGATCTTTATTTGGCGGCAGCTCCATAAAATGTCATTAGAAAAGCTTGGCTGCCTGAAAGTCTCTCCCTCAGCACTGTGGGAAAGCTACTGTTTACAGCATTTTTATTTTCCACATATCCCTGCCCTATGACAACCCATTTGGTTGTTACTGTCGAGATCAGCTGCCAGTGCTCCCTGTTCTGGTACTTCTTGGGCAGGCTCTAATGCCAACCATCACAACTAGTCTGCTTGATGTGGAAGGGTTGGGGGTAAGCAAGAAGTCACAGGAGAAAAAAAAAAAAAATCCAGTTAATATTGCTCTAGAAGCTCAGGCTTTTTACACCAACTGACAGAAAGATGAGTCCTCAACAGACCTCAGCTGTTACCTCCTCCCCCAGCCCAGTGAGCTTGTGGACTCCCCATCCCTGGAGGTTTTTCAGGGTCAGGATGGATGGGGCTCTGAGCAACCTGGTCTAGTGGAGGGTTTTCCTGCCCACAGCAGGGGAGTTGGAACTGTTTAAGGTCCCTTCCAACCTTAACCATTCTATGATTCTGTGTTCTCTTTGCTGCTATTAATAAATGCCATCCCATCTGTGCTTTTCTGGGTACAGCTGAAAGACAGGAGCATCCCATTCATATATATTAAGTCCTTGCAATATTTTTATTAAACATTTTTATTTGGATTTTTTAAAACTGATTTTCCTCTTCAGAGAGTTAAAAAAGTTGATGCAACTCTCAGCTGTATAGGTCTAATTACTAAAATACTACTCTATCAAAATGTCCAGCAATCAATGTTTAGATGTTGAAATATATCAGCTGAGCAGATATATTGCTGTATTTAGCTTTTAGTTAATCTACTCTATAGGTATTAACTCAGTACAGTAAAAACCTTTAGTCAATGTAAAAACACATCAAAGTCAGCAAAGAGTGCTGACTTTTTTCAGCACTCTCGTTTACAAAGTTTACGCTCTTGTTTACAAATTGTGCTGACTTTTGTCAGCACAATTGTTTACAAAGTACTTTTCCACTTCTCCTCTACTGAAGGACCAAAAAACAAAAACAAAAAAAATCTGACCTGTTGGGGTGACTCCTGGATAAATAGAGCTCACCTACATTAATGCTAAAGTAAACAGAAGATCTTGAGTTTCCTGAAAAAATTTGAGACTGTGGAAAACCTCAAAAGATGTAAAGAGAAAAGGAAAAGGGGAGGGGGGATAGCATGGCTGAGGTAAAACAAAAAGTGTGGTGCAGTGGGAGGACTGAGAAATGGAGGTACAGGAAATGGAGGATGAGACTCATGTATGTTCATGCCCACGTCCTCAAACCACCAAGGACATTGAAAGGACATTTGCCTTCATTCCTAACCACTCTCTTCTTTTAGTTTTTGAGCACTTTGCAGAATTATTCTTTTCAGGTCTGCTGTGGTGGATTGACCCCAGCTGGATGTCAGGTGCCCACCAAAGACACTCTGCCACTTTGCTCCTCAGCAGAATTGGAAGCAGAAAAATATAACAAATGGCTCCCGAGTCAAGACAAACACAGGGAGAGATTAGTCACCAATTACTGTCATGGTCAAAGCAGACTCAACTTGGAGAAAATGAATTTAATTTATTACCAACAAGTTCAGAGTGCAATAGTGACACATAAAAATAAATCTTAAAATACCTTCCCCCTAATCCTCCCTTCTTCCTTCTTAACTTTACTCCTGGGTTCTTGACCTCCTCCCGCAGGAACAGCACAGGGGAATGGGAGAGGGCTGCATCACACACTGTCTCTGCTACTCCTTCCTCCTAGAGGTGGGACTCCTCACACTCTTCCCCTGCTCCAGCATGAGGTCCCTCCAATGCGGAACAGTCCTCCACAAACAGCTCCAGCATGAGTCCTCATCAGCTGTAGTTCTTCATGAGCTGCTTCCACAGGGTGCAGTCCCCTCAGGAACAGACTGCCCTAGCATGGGTACCCCACAGGATCACAAGTCCTGCCCCCAAACCTGCTCTAGTGTGGGCACCTCTCTCCACAGGTCCTGCCAGGAGCCTGCTCCAGCATGGCCTTCCCTGGCATCCCCCTGCTCCAGCATAGGCTCCTCCACGGGCTGCGGGTGGATCTCTGCTCCACCATGGACCTCCACAGAAGCACAGTCTGCCTCACTCTGCTCTTCACCATGGGCTGCAGGGGAATCTCTGCTCCAGCTGAAGTTGCCCGTACGCATTTCATTTCCTCCCTGAAATCCGTTATCCCAAAGGCACTTCCACCATCACTGAACATGTTCAGCCTCGGCCAGTGGCGGCTCCGTCCTGGAGCCCGCTGACATTGGCTCTGCTGCACACAGGGGAACCTTCCAGCAGCTTCTCACAGAAGCCAACCCTGTAGCCCCCCAGCTATCTAAAACTTGCCACACAAACCCAAGGCAGCTGTTCAGGTAAAATATTATCACTGATGCAAACAGAGCATGCATGACCCTTTACACAACCTCTTTATGTGAGTTTTCATAGTACCTACTAAAAGGGGAAACACTTAAATATCAATTCTAGAAAAAGACTATGCACTTGCAGAACCACAATACAAAGCAACTATAACACATTTTTAAATTAGTAGAGCCAATTAACAGTATCTTGCTGATGTATTTGACTTATACAACTATGTTAATTAAAACTTATGTGATGGTTGAGAGCTTTCAGAATTGTTGTCACATAAAAAGTTTTATTAAAAAAAATATTAAAGTGATGTATACAATTTGTAAGTCCCAAGAGATCTGTTATCGAAAGGAAAGTTATGCTATTATGACTGTGAGTCAGAAAAGTTTCTGTATTAAATTACCTTTTGCCAATGCTGTAAAAAAAAAGACTGAAAAAAACTCCCAGGTTGAATTTTAAATAAAGATAAGGTTGTTAAATCAGAGCAAAGGGTGACAGCTTCTAATTCTACAGGTAGAGTCCAAATCTTTTTTCAATAAAGTCAGTGGGAATCTCACTATTCACTTCAATATGTCAAGGACTTCTCTTTAATGAGGTACTTACTTAGAGCAGATGCTTCTGTATAACTGTTAGAACATCTGAACACGTAACTAAGTAACATCACCTTGGATCCACACTCAAGTACAAGGTGATTTAAAAAAGGCTTCAAGCATTAATCAAACAGATAACAGATCTCTTCACCCTAGCAGTTGCTTTGCTTTGCTATCTTGTTATATAGAGGCACGTCAGTCTTCATACATCATAAAAACCTATCAACACTTCCTGACATATAATTTTACTACACTTCATGCATGACAATAAGATTTGCCCTCTAAGGTAACTTACAGGATAAAACACTGGAGACACTGTCATTTCTGGAAATCCTTTACATAAAAATGCAGAAGCATTTAGTTTAGAAATAGATTTCTAGGTCCTCACTTTGCATCTTGAATTTTAGGTCTTCTAAACTGCTTGGCTATCTTTCTTAGTATCATACTTTTCTGAAGGACCAAGAGTGCATTTTAATTTTATGAAAGGGGATAAAAAGCACTTGTCCCAATTTCTCTGTAACACGCAATCCATTAATATATTTTATATAACTGTAGTTTACGAGAGGAAAAGTTTTTCAATTTACATGTGGCATAGTTATGGGAAAGGAAATTAATATAAATATTGTTCCTAAATGGTTTCTGTTTCACAAACTTTGATATGATGACTCTTTACTCATTCCTTTGACCTTTACACATTTAAGGATAGGCTTTGCAAAGCTTTAGTAAAAATGAGATTATTGGTGAAGAAAATAATCCCTTTTTGTCCTAATTTTAGTCCTAGAAACAACAAATAACCTGGGGAAGGACATCACTAGATACCTGGATAAATGACATTGTGGTGGATTTAGGTCTTCTTATTTTATTGTGCTGTGCACATGGAATACTCTCTTATACACATAAAATAGAAGGGTTTTCAGCTACCTGTGTATGTATATTTAGATATGGAAAACTATCATGACAGACAAACACAGGCTTTTCTTAATGACAATTTCTTATGAACTTTCAGAGAGTGGCAACCTCTGCAACCTTCTGTTACACAGAATATTTCTCATTTTTTAAACAGGGAGTCAGGCAGGTATCACTGCTGTTTGGAAGAGTTAGGATGGTGTACAGAACCAGTACAGGCAGATTAAATGCCTAAAGCACATCAATATTTTGAACCTCAATAATAGAGCTGAAGACTAATCCTTACTATGTTTCAGGGAGCACTGAACAGATTACAAAGCTTCTTCATCCATACTGTCAGCTCTCCAGGCATGAGCCAGCTCTAATATGGAAGCTGCACAACTCCCTTGTGCTCTAGCTATGAGAAAAACTGTTCTCATGCAGCTTTTCAGCCATCTCACTACCAGTCAGAACAGATACAAAGGCCCTTATTTATGCAGGCACTGCCTAAGCACCACAAACTTGTGAAAAAATTATTCCAGAAGTCACAATGGAAACATCATGTTTCTGGTGAAGCAAAAACTGAACCTGGTTTTCTTGAGTCATATCTTCTGTGATCTTTCAGTCCCTCTCTTAGTGTAAACACTGTAAATATTGCACAGGTTACACTGTTCATTTCAGTCTAACCTCTGTAAGACATCTCACTTCTCTCTCTCTCTTTACTATTTCTTATCTTAACCTCTTTACTTTCTTTACTGTTTTCTTTATTCTCTCCTTAAACTGTTTCTTTTATCTCTTTTGGGTAACTTAAAACTGATGGGTTGTATTTTACTAAGCTGTGTGAGTTGGTGTGTGCTAGGTCCTTTGCTGAAATACTTTGTCTTGGTTGTATGCTAACTTTTAACTTTTGCCAAAATGCCTATTTTCTCACTAAATTAAAAGAAATCTCTTGGGAAACGTATGTAGCATGTTCTCTTTACATGACCTCAAGGTACTAAGAGCCAAAGGCTTTGCAAAAATTAAATTTTGGAGCCTTAAATATAAATAAAATGCCTGGGCAAGCATGTGACTTGGACCCGGGGTCTTATATCATAACACTGCTTAACCAAAATTCACTTACAAACACTTCTGCAATTGAGCACTGAAAAAAAGTTTTTATCATCCAGTTATTATGATTCTTTGTTGGATTGTTGGTTTTGGTTCAGCTCTTCATTTGTCAGTTCACTATATTACAGCATGGCACATAAATAAGGAGTTTCATACATACAAGCTTTGTTATGATTAGATTCAGAAAACATTCAGAATACAAGGTATCTGTCACAGTAAGATTATTAACTACATCATTCATGATGAAGTTCCTATCTAGGAAGGATTCAGTGCCCTGCTTAGAAAGATGAGTTACTATTCACAAATTCCTCATAACTAACCTAAGCCGGAGGGGAAAAAAACCCACAGAATTGAAAAAAGAATAAACTAATTAGTGTTGTTTTACTTGCTACTGAGCGTTGCTTTTATTTGCCAATTAACTTCAAAGTGGATCCTAATTATATCTAAATATTGAATACCAATTTCTATTGATTATATCACCCATTACTCATTTTTACATCTTATTTGAAGTGAGATATTTCAGCCTAACACTGTAAGGCAGATCCTCTGATGATAGGATCTGCAGAAAACTACTTACATGCTTGTTTGCATTCCAATGAGAAAATTTGATTTTTAAGTTAACAAGCAGACTGCCAGCTTCACAAGTCTTTCTCTTAGTCTAACTGAATTTCCAACATGGCCTAACTCCTGAAAACCTCGATGCCTTAGCTATGCATGTGATAAACTGGATTTTTAAATACATTAATCTGTATTGTAATAAGAAATCCCTTTTGTAACTCTGACAGCATTTGAAAGTGAACATAAAAAGAGGAAGTCAAATCTGACAACACTCATGACAGTAATTCCAACTATAGAAAGGGACCTAACAAGTGGAAAAAAATGTCACATATATCCGTCAAAATATTGCCAGTGCCTTCTATTCTTTTGCTAAGCCCAAAGGGCAATTTGAGAAAATATCAGACAACCACTGGTTGTAGTTTTGTGAGCCTTTGCATCCTATACAACTCTTTTTGACCTGTGTCATGCATTAGAAGAGAGGGTTTTTCTTAGTTATGGCAAGAAAAAAGTTTATCTTAGAAAAAGGGAATTATTGATGAAATACAGTAAAACAAATCCTTGCAAATCATGGAATTACCTTCATCTTAACACTAAATCATTTTCAGTTCAATCATAAAAACCTGCTAAATTCCCTCAAACTCAGGCAGCAGATTTCTAAAGCACACTCACAAACTCCAAGCAGGTATACAGTAACCACCTCCTTTTATTTTAACAGATGTCACCAAAGATTTTTCAACTGTTCACAGAGATTAAATTCCAGTGCAAATAACCTTCAACACAATTGTCTACATTCAGATTTCCTTTGGAAAACATGGGCAGACAAATTCGCAATAATCCAAAGATAAGGTTCATTCTCTTTATGCACATAATGGCCTTAAAGGAAAAAGAAGAACGTTATTTTAAAAATTTACCAATTACTGTTTCTTAACACATGCATGTGCTGCATGTGCACACAGACACACCCCTGCACCAGTGGAGCAGTTCCTGGGTTCACTCATTACTTACGATTACTGTCTCTGCAATTCTGTTATGTTTCTAGAATTCAAAAATAAAAAGTTCTAGAGGACAATAAATTTTAATTAGTATGACTCTCTATATTTAGTTAGTATGTAGCTACTATGAACTAGCCACTTATTTCTTCCAGCTCCAACTAGATCCACAGGCTATTATTGGTGTCTGCAGTAAAGCCAGAAATTCATAAACTGAAGTTAAAGCCATGTCATTTAAATCCAGCTGGCACAATCAAAGTGATTACTGAGCATGTCTTTCAGAAGAGAAACAAAGCACAGAAAAAAAGAATGAAATATAAATATACACTACATTTTTTTAGCAAGTATCCACAGAGACAGAAGACTTTGATAAACAAGTATAACGTTTAATTCCCTTTGAGAGAATGAACGTCAAACATCTGACTGTCATTGGTGTGACCTTCCAATGTATTAAAAATGGATGACACTGGAATGATATTGTTACAGCAATGAGTTCAGTATAACATCCACATTCCTGTGTAAAACAAATTTACATCTATCTACAAATACAACAGAAGTATTTTTATTTATTCTTTTATTTACCAAGAGGTAAATATAAGAGGTAAGATCCTGACACTCAAATATAAAAGTATCAAATAGTTCTTTCCCTTTTTGCTAAATTTATGACTCTTAGCTATTTGTGACTATTACACCAGCATGAGAGAGTAGTCTAGGTAAGTCTTGGATCACAGGTATACTGGTTTTGTTACCTAAAATACCACACTGAGACTCAGCCTAACTGTCTGTCCTCTCACATAAGCACCTGTGTCAGGCATCAAGGACTGTACACCTAGGTAGTAATTCTACTGCCTCTAAAAGCTGCTTTCAAGTCTTCACATTTCATACCAGAAAAAAAGAAACTTTAGGAGAAATTTCAAGTATTACCTCAAGATAGTCTTTAACAATGGTCTTTACACTCCTGAATGCAGGAACTGGAACCTCAGTCTCCCTTTGCTGCTGCACAGCTCCAGCAGCAGGGTACTGGTTACTCTGGGGGGTCTCCTCCACGGCAAGAAATCCTACTCTCCTCTAACCCATAATCTCAACCAGTGGGAATGTTCTAATCTAAAAGCTTACTCATTTTCCCCCCAAAGCCTGCAGGCCATGCCACCCAGACTGCTCCCTCCCGTCAGCACCAGCACTGCCCCACTGCTCCGTTCACCACCCTTGCTCCCCCAGAAAAATCTCCCTCCCATTTTGGGAAGGGAGAAAGGGTCCCTTGCCCCCACCCCTGACATAAGATGGTGTTGAATAGCACACACTGTCTTGGCCATGCCTACATGGCTCCAGCCCTCACAGCTACTGGGAAAAATTAATCCTATCCTTGGCTGAAAACCAGGGCAGTACATTATATATTGGTTAGCAGGCAAACTGGTCCCTTGAAGAAGTTCTTGGGTAAAAAGTAATTTCCTGAACAGTCAAAAAAAAGGAAGCTTTTGTTCATTTAATGAGTAAAAATCTTAAAAGAAGATGTAATAAACCTGGAGGGATTACCACTCTTAACTGGGAACTCTGATCTTAATTTTATTTTTCGTGAACTCAAGTCACCTCAACAGACAATGTACATTTAAACCAGAACTTTCTACTCCTCTATAATGCACACATACAGGAAAAGGAAGTGCTTCTTGGAGGAAGTAGAAGTAATAACATGATTTTGTTTTGGACTGAACACCAAATTCTACAATCATGCTTTGAGAAATACAAGGTGTATCATTTTACTTCATGTCCAGATCCAAGCAATAGCATTTCCACCGAGATAATATCCAAAAGCTCTGATTAACCTCCACTGGGTGGGAATTTCCACAAAGCTTTGGTTAGGCACTGAGCATTCCAGCGTTTCTAAAACCTCAAAGTTCACGTTATATGCTACAGAAACTCAATGCCTATTACTTTGACTGAATTTACCAATTCCTCAAACTAAAAAGACTATTTAGCACCTAAAACTGACAGGCAAAAAATAACATAAATCCATAATGTCCTTCATCCCATTTGTCTGTGTTAGTAACAAAGGTGCAATACATTATCTTCTTACTTACAAATCCATCAATGTCATTAAGTAAACAAGTCCAACCGACATATGGCCTCATGTATAGTCAACTGAAATAAAAGAGAATGTTTCCACTGAAGCCTTTTACCTGATGCCTGTTAATCCCCTTCACACAAGACAGTTTGTCTATGGACACAATTCTGGAAGAGGAGAAAGCCATTTGGCCTATTTTATGTACAGTTCCACGATGCTGCCCAATTAAAAATTCACCACATTCACTTAATGCAGCTTTTTTAGATGTTCTCAGGAGAGTAGTTTGAAAAGGTTCACAAAGACGATGATACCCATTAATCAGCCTATTCTGCAAACCCCATCCAAGTGCCAGAGCACCAACCAAAGCATTGTTTTCACATATTTGATGACTGAAGTTCAGACACTAGTATTCCTTTTTCTAGGCTGTTGTGTTTTTTTTAATCTCCCCTCCCCACCTCCCCCACGAAGGGTAAAATTTAAAATTTTAGATCCTCAAGCACCAACAAACTGTATTTCGAAGGCACAGAGGCCATTTTGTTAAATGTACCTCTAACTGACCCTGATTTCTCTTCTAAATGTACCTCTAACTGACCCTGATTTCTCTTCATGCATCTAACACATAATGCTGATTTTTATATAACACAATTCTTAGGACTGACTTCAGGGATTCATTTATAAATACTGTTTCATTTCTTAGTTGTAACTGAACAACCTAATCAGTTACATTTCTGTAAATACAGAATAAATTCACAGATTTCAGTTATCTAATGTGGGATTGACTCAATTAACATGAACAAATTAATGAACCAAGTTAGCAAAGGGCTACTATTTAAATATTTTTTTCTCTTCAAAGAGCATAGCTGTAGTCAGAAGAGACAAAACATCTATGCCAAAGTTTAATACAATTTTGAGCTGATAAGAATCAATCTATCTTTTCCTCAATTGCTGAGCCCTCCATTTCAGGTTAAAACTAAATAATGTGAATGAAAAACAGTGCATCACTTACTGTGAGAAAGAATTACTGCTGCCATATATAAATATGCAATAATATCAGCATGTGTAAGCAATTAGTAAAAAATAGAACAGGATATAAAAAAAAACTTGAAGGAAATTGTAACAGTAAAATCTTCTAGTATCTGTGCTTGCTCACCCAATCAGATCAATTACATTTGGAGAGTGCAGTAGCTTCTGCTGGAACTTATTGAGACACACAATTTTCTTTATATACTCTTCATGTCAAACTTTTGGACTGTGCCATAATTTTGGAACATTTGGTTTGGAGGAAGTATCAATTTTGCTATTTCCAGTAGATTCCTCTTTAGGAGACCTTGAGAAGCCTCTTATCTATCATATAATTTGGGGCATGAAGAAAAATCAATGCTAAAACACATGAGAGGTGAGCAGAAATAGCTTTTTGAAAGCAGATCTCTTTCATTCAGCATGAAGATATGATTTCTAATTTGATGCTGCATCATCTGTAAGCAAAAAGATCTTTCACAGCAGTTGTGCAAGGTGCAGCAATATCTCTGTGTCTGTACAGGTAAAGCAGATGGCCAGAGAATCTCAAAATTACTTGATTTTGGAACATGCAAATTACGACTCATGTGTGCACTTACAGATGTAAGAACAGGATTATTCTAAGAATAACTTCTTTCCTACTTTCTTTGACTTAATTACAGTATCAGAATGACAGCAATTCAGGTACAAATATCAAATATGGCTATTTCTCTGCATTAGTTCTTTTTTTTTTCCCCTCAGATTGGAAGCCTTTTTATAACTATGTATCTAAAGCAAATATATAAAAATACCAAAAATAAAAACAACAACAGAACTGCAGCCACAACAATACTGAATAACATGACTATACAGGAATAATAAGTGAATAATAACAGCTTCAAAGGAGTTTCAAATACAGGCTTCCAAGTGATTGTATTACGAATGATGGTTATGGGAAAAGGATACACTGAATGTATGACACCTCTCTGTCTTTAGTCCCTATTTACTGTTAGTCTGAAAGATGAGACAGTATCAGGAAATTTATGACAGCACACATTGCTTTAGTCACATTTAATCTTCTCTTTCAAAAAAACTGGCAGTTCAGCGTACGTATGGCCTTTCCACACTTAAATACTGCAAGTGTAATTGAATAATCATTAATGTTCATTATTTCAGTTCAGACAACAACTTACCTAAAAATGGATCACCGTATTGTGTATTAGACAACTTAAGCAAGTTGTTTTCCAAAGTCTCCACCACTTTAGCTGTAATAAATGCAATATTCATATCAGCATTCACATGTATTTTGTAAGTAAAAGATACAGTTTTTAAAGCTGTTTTCAAACTTTAGACTGAAATTTTGAAGAGCACTTTCCACTGGTAGAAAAAATAACAAGATCACTTTAATGAAGAATTCCACTCTATTCCTGAGAGAAGTTTATCTCAGTAAAATAAATTTCTAGATAATTATCTAACAATTAGTGTCTTTTGTTTATCAACATTAAGGAAAGACTTATCAAAATCTAGTAGCAAAAGTCAGATAAAGGTTCACACACAGCTGGGCAAGAGTGGATGGCAATAGGTGACAACAGGTGACATACAGTGATTGAGATCTCCATCTGGACTAGTTTCTCTATTAAATCAGAAATCCTAAAAGTAAAGTAGTTCCTTAATCCAGCACAAACTAAAATTCAAAGGGATTTTCTCCCTTCACTCTCTTTCTCCATACCACTCTTTCCCGATTCTGCTGTTCATGAATGAATGCATCTGCTCCCACATGTTCATACTTAAAGACATTTTTTTGCCAAAAGCGTAAAATTTATTTTTTCTCTCTCTCTTAGGACAGGCTACAGAAACCTTCATGCTCTTTCCCAGCACACCTGAGCACTTCCTCATCTTGTTTTCAGTGAGAAGGAAATAATATCATAATTGAGAAAAACAGAATAAAAGTAAGTTCAAGCCTCACTTCAGACATTATAAGGTTTCACTCCAGAACCTGGTACTACAATATGTGTAGGTGTTTTTTGCCAAAACATTTCCCCAATAAACTGTAGATATCTAAACAAATCAAAGCTTATCAGAGCTGGAACAAGCTCCTGAAAGAGAAAAACATCCTACCTCGTTCTGACACTACATCCACTGTAGCTGTTGAGGTCCCTGCACTTAGGGGCTGTGGCTGTACACGATTTGGCTGCAGGAATGAAGAATGCTTGCTCAGGCTCTGAGGATGTGTTTGGCTCTGGACAAGGCATGGCATAGATCTTCTAGAAGGTTTTAATGGATGCTCTTTCACTGTTTCACTTTTGCTTGTATTCATACCTGAAAAAAGCCAGAAGAAAAATAAAATAATAAGCTCTACCATATTTGGCCATGACAAAGAAGATAGCCAATTATGAAACCATTTAATAAGCAAGCCTCCCACTAAACAAAAATGTTTGTCACATTATAAGGTTTGAAGATAGTTTTTAAAAAAAAACCAAAACCACGAAAAAATCAAAACTAAAATACAGATGCCAATGGTATGCCATTCTGTAAAATAGTTACACTTTCCTTTCAAAGCTACAAAAATTTTCCCTTCACCATTATGGAAACATATTAATGCTCTTAATACTTTTACCTATTGGGTAACCTTTGTGAAAAAAACATTGTAGAAGCACTAACAAATGTGGCAAAAACTCCCAGCATTCCAAAATCAGCTGGAACAAAACAGTTGGCACAACAATTTGGAAAAAGCCCAACTCTTAAGAGGTGTTTCCGGGATACAAAGAAATTAAGTAGCTTTCCTAAGTGAACGGGAGAAGCAAGAGTGAGAGAAATTCACTGTCTGAGGTAAAGATAGTAAAGTAAGTACAGCAGAAAAAAGGAAAACTCAAAACAAACCATGATGCAGTCACACTGACTACCTCCGACAAGCAGATCAATGTCCCCTGAGAAACAACTACCTCCTCACTGCTCAGATTTTCTTGCTGAGTGTTATTCTCTGTGGCATTGTGAATCCCCCTGGTCCGCTGGCGCCAGCTGTCCCAGCTGTGTGCGTGTCCCCAGCCTGCTCACTGCAGAGCAGAGCTGACAGAGGGAGAAGGCCATGATGCTGCACAAGCACTACTCAGCAACAGCCAAAACTCTGAGGTGTTAGCAACACTGTTTTAGTCACAGATCCAAAACACAGAACCATACAGGCTGCTACAAAGAAAATAACTCCCTCCCAGACAGACCCAGTGAATACATCCTGAACTTAACATCAGAAATCTTTGCTACTCCTTTGTTCAAATGCCTCAGGTTATTCCATGAAAAATTAATGCAGTGACCTCTGAGAGACTGCTACCTTTCCTGTCAAAGGGAACTCTACAGAACGACACCACAGAAGAAAAAACACAGTCTGCAAAATATCTGGGATACCTTGATGAACAAGGATATACACATAGATTAGGATTAGAAATACATTAACATTCACCTCTACCAAAATGACAGAGCAGAGGAAAAAAAAAGAACAAAACAAAACAAAACACAACACAACACAGAAGTATTTATTGATTTAAATGCCAAGAAAAGTTAACTATATGGGGTTTGCTAGGAAGCACGCTAAGGCCTCCTGTCTGTACAGGATCAGGAGATCTTTCGTGATTGCTGTACACAAAGATCCTCAGAAGAGGATCAGTAGACAGTCTGTTTTACTACACTATTTCTCTGCTTGACAGTACAATTTACACTATGCATGTTCCTATAAATCTTAGTCTCTTAATGACATATTTTACCTCTCTCGACTGTGCTAGAAAGAGTAATCTGAACATTTCTCCTGCTTGGAGTGCCACAATGTTCCAAGGAATTTTCCCCATGAAAATCTGTGCCACTCGAAGAAGGGTGTCGCACTCTGCAAGTCTCTTTCTTATCTGAACTCAACACAAGTGTTAAAGAGAGTCATTCTGGCAGTCACACTTGCACCACCTGAGCTGGGGCCGAGGCAGCTCCAGTGAGCCGAGGGGTGCCCCGTTTGACTTCCCACACACACACCACACTCACAGTCAGAAAAGGTTTCCCTACCGGCTCCACACCAGCTTTCCCCTCGGACGTCTGGATCCTTCAAATAATTAAATCACATCGCAGCAACAGAATAACAGACGGAGCTGGGTGTCCCCTGAAGAACAGAAACCACAGGTCCCCACACACTCTGTCATGCAAAGGGTCGGCAGTTCACAGCCAGGCTCCTGCCAGCCGGAGCTCAATCTGCAGCTGCACACCGAGCTACCTGCTCTAAAAGTGTTCTTCAACATCAGAGCCTACAGAGAAGGTCTTTTGATTAGCAAGAAAGCCCCCGCATTTAACTATAATAGCTAAGATCACTTAAAAACTTCCCCCGAGCTCACAGAACACGCTTTGTTCTAAGTGTTTCTCTCACCAAGAACTTCATTTAGCAGACCAAGGACAGTTCCTCTGCAGCACAGCATAACTCTTCTTGGTCAGACAGATGAGATATTTAGTAGGACATTAAGGTAGACAGAGGTAATCATCTGTTGCCACAGGTTTTTAAAAAGGTACGAGCAGAAAGGACTCTGCTTCTTAGTGAAATGGATGCTGTGTGCCAGGAGAGCATGCAGTGGCAATTGGCTGGAACACTGACAATGCCATGTCCAGAGCAGAGCAAAGCCACACAGTATGTCTGTTGTGCTACTCCTGAGGTTTCTAGGAAGTCTCCTTTGTAGTTCTTCCTAAATGGACATGTTTATTAGACAAAAATCTACAGCAGTTAGACACAGCAATGGGTAATACAGATTAACATATAAAGAGATCTACTTTGCAATTGTTATGAATGGCTTTAATGATCAATTTCTTAAGCAGTGATAGGCTGTCAGTAACTATGGACCCTACTGCATAATTATTTCATGTTGCCAAAAAGGAACTTTTCTTGCATCTATACTGGAGTCACTGTGTGCAGCAAGATGAATCATTATTACCTAAGAAATTTACGGTAATGCAAATTATTCAACTTTAACCACAATTTAAGTGATATATGTAGAAAAAAAGAATACAATTTTTTTTTTGTGAGGCATTGTCTCAATTTAAAAGAAAATTATTCCCTTTTGGTCTCTCTGTGTATTCCCCTGTGTCATTTCAAATGGATTCGTTAATACCAGGCTGCCTCTGCCTGAAGAATGTGAGTCACAGCAAAGTAACCTCAGAGCAGATTCGCTGTTACGGTAGTGGTATGACCTTCACGATTAAAATTTAACAAGTTAATTCATTCTCTGCTACTGTGTCAGAGTACCCGTTTATGATATGCTACTTGTGGTGGCATTTGCTGTTGCATGCCAGTGCTTACCCAGCTCTGGCACACTTATGGCTGACACACAGCTTGTGGATGACATCACCAACTGGGTCACTAAATTGATTTACCGAAATTATTTTTATTCCTTACTCACTTCACCACAGGGGTGTTTTCTAGACTGTATCTTTCCAACTAGAACTTTGCTCCACAGACCTTGCTTGTTCAGGGATATTTGGATGTGCAACAATAGACATGTATATACTTGGGAAAAAAAGAATATACTTGTTTTTAGAACTGTATTTATTGGTTCTTTCCCTACAAAATATTCCTCTGGCAGTTAGCATGAGCATGGAAGTGATTATAGCACAAATATAGAATTTTCTCATATTGGCAAAAAAGGTCATTAAAGTTTATAGTTTAATCAGATCCTGCCTTTTTTATTTTAGCACTTCTGCCTTGGAAAGTCTTCTTTCCAAGGAGATGCTGGGGATTCCTGTTATTGGGGCAAATCCCTACATGGCTCAAAGCCAGAACAGACAGCTGTACTACATCTCATAGCTTCCTGGAAGAGCAGGCAGGAAAGATGGAGCTAGAATATGAAGAGCTTTTCTGATTGTTAAATTGGTATGCACAAGTTAAAGCATGCTCAACATGATGCCAATCCAGAAAGACTCTAAATGAAGACAGCTCTCCGAGGTCTCCGCATTTTGGCCATGAGAAACATAAAAGAAAAAATTTGCTGTGTCTGATTTTGTGAAATACAGATGGAGTGGATCGTTTCGGTACTAGTAAGAAAAAAATTGCCTTTTATTTGCTTCTAATTTTAGGTGAAGAAAGTTTGACAGCTAGTCCATTTGCATGCTAACCCAATGCTGGAAGCAAGGCTGGACCAGTGCTACTCTCAAAAAGAACAGCCCAGTAACTATTCCCCATTTAGTCCAGCACAAACTTTAGCATAAAAAAGGAGCAGCTACTACATAAATCAACAGATAGATCACCACTCCTAGTTCCAGCCTGATCCAAGTGCACAGGTGTCCTGGGGGCATTGCCCAGATGTTGTAGAGGCCCCTTTTTATAGGTAAGTTTTCTGCACCCTGGAGCTAAGTTTCTCGCTTTCTATGCAAATTAGTTATAATGCACAGTTCATTCTTCTAGACCTTTTGGGAAAGGGGTCTGAGGGCTTCAGGGGTCTTTGCTTGTCTTAATCCCCCCTACTGAGTCAACCTTTGGTCAACCTCATCCTTGCATTTTTACTGTACTGTGTTGTACTTATCTCCAGGCCTGGAACAAGGACATTTGTGCCAGAAATATCCTAACTCTGCATGGCCCCCTCCAACAGCTACATCCTGTTCTTTCTCACAGCTTGTTCTGACCAATAATCCTTGGTTGGCTCCACGACCATTTGTCTATTGGTATTTGAGACATACACAGCAGCTCCTTTTATTCTGGGTTTCTACACTCACATCATCACAAGTGTGATTGAAAAACATACCTTCTTAATTGCAAAAAAACTTGTGTAAAGCCTTTGCCTTCACACACTGTACATCACTACCTATAATAAAATGTCATTCATAAAACACATTGAATAGACTGAGAACCTGATAAATCTCAAACGTTTCTGTTAATGGCATCATCACAATCAGAATCTTTAATCATATAAATTATGAAGAAAAGCTTGCAACATTGTCCATGACACTTAGGTTAAATGTGAAAACATTTTCACAGTGTCAAGTGTGAAAGCTGAGTCCGGAAGACCATTTAGTTTTCAATACTCAGTGGATGTAACAAATACTGTTAAAGAAGCAGCTCACTCCTATTGGTAGCTGCATCCTACAAAAAAATCCTTAATGTAGGATAATTACTCTATTAAATTTTGCAAAAACCTTAACTGACAGATACTTTATAACACATAATAACTTTTTTCAGTAGCAGGAGATGGTTTTTTTATCGATTTGTAAGACCTTGACACATACAAAGGGCATTCAGTTTCACGTATTAGACCTGTATTTGAGTAAGCCATCCATACATTCCTTTTTTATATAAAACATAGAATCAAACTTGATAACCTCTATCATCATTTTATATTCCTACAGAGGGAAAAAAACCCACCACAGCATCAAGTATTGTTATTATATTAACACACTTTAAAAGTCTTATTATAGCCAGAAAAAAAATTAATCAATCCTTTTCCTGAGAAAAAAAAGAAAACACAAGACACCCACTAAACATGGCTGAATACAGCCTAGAAGGATGAATCTTGTTTTTCTTCAATATTATCAATATATCTTGAAAGCTTCTGATTTCAAATTTTCTAAGTGTATTTGTCAGATCAATTTAACTGCCTTTTACATGATGAAGTATACAGGTCAACACAGAATCACACAATCAATTCAGCTGGAAAAGACCTTTAAAACCATCAAATGCAACCACAGATCATCAAGTTCAATATTATTCCTATTAAAAGTTTTAGCTCAGCCACTTGGATGAGTACAACTCCTAGGCTGGTCAATAATTACATCCTGAATGATAGTTAAGTCATCATGATGGCATTTTTCAGTATCATCCCTCTACACAAATAACATTGATTGTAACATTAAGCCTCACCTTTATAAATCAATCCTGCCTCTCAAGATTGCTTCTATTAAATAACATCATTTACTTCAACCTTTTGCAGGTTTAAGAATTGTGAAAAGAAGAACCTATACAATTAAGTTAATTGTAAATGCCTATACTTGTGCTAGCTTTTTTTTCCCTCTCAAGACAGATACATGAGAAACAACCTTCAATCCAGAATTATAGCTGAGGAAAGACAAAGGAACTGATGGTATTATCTGAAAGTTCTCCAAGGAAACACAGACACATACACACACATATATGACAAGACTTAAAAAAATATATGGTTAACTCAATTAGTGATTTGAACATCTGCAAGCTGCTATAACGGTTTTCAGAGATGGTGAATTTTTCCCCATGGATCTTGTAAACAGTATGTAACATTTTGTGCAAGCTTCAGTTTCTAATTCTTATTTTATAGGACCTTATCCATCAGATCAAGAAAATGCTATCACTGTACTTAAATAGTCCACAGATTTTTATACCAGATCACCTCTTTATTTTTTTTTAATTTATTTTTCTGATGAGCTATTTAGAAATTTAGCATAGCATTATAAGGAAGGCTTAATGGAACCCTATCAATATTTCAACTTTTTTTTCTGACTTGACAATAGAGCAGCACTCAACATTCCAGGAGCACTTTAGCAGCCACAAAAACAGAAGTCCCATTAGCCGTTTTGGCTATGGGCCTTTCATGGACAATTATTTAATTTATAAACAGCTGCCCTTTGCAAAAATAAAAATCCCTGAGACACTGTTTCCCAGGAAAAGTTCCAACTTCTGTGCTGAAATTCCTGTTGTTGGCCAGCACACAATTCAGTAAGATATTCAGTACTCAGGACCTCTACACTCTAGTGCAGTGATGGTTTCATTTTTCCTTCCAGGTCACTGCTGAAAATACCAGCTAGGGTTAAAAGTGATCCCTAGAGAACTCAACTGGAAAAGAAAACTCACAAGTAACTGTTTTCCTATTTTTAACTTTTATATTTGTATTTATATATAGTATATTTGTATTATATTTGGTTTATATTTTATATTTATATTTGGCATTTGATATTCCCATTAATTTGGAACTTTATTTACTCTCTAGAGACATCATCTTCACCTAGGCCTTTCCAGGGGAAACAAACCAATAGTGCAAAAAAATCTAAGGATTTAAAGAAGGCTGAAGACATTCGTTTCATTTAAATACTACAACACTTTTACAGAGAATGAGAAATTACACTGCTTCCAAAATTTACCTCTCACACTCAGGCCAGTGAAACAAAGTTCTATCTCCTTGTAAAAGCAGCAGGAAATTCAACTACCAGAATTAAAGAATCACTTGGAAGCTGCTCAGACCTCTCCTTCTCAATACAGCATGAGGTTGGCCTTGCTCTCATACAGTGTCTATCAGGGTAAGTCCTGTAATAATCAGCTGTAAAATTAAAGTCTATTCCTTTAAAAACTCTTACCTTGATAGAAATTACATAATTAACTGACAGGATGAGAGAAATAAAATTAGAAAGTATAAACATGTTTCATTGACATAGGAAGACAGAGATGTTTAATCTTTCCTTGCCTCTGTCTTCAATACTGATGACAGACTAAGGGGGTCCCAGTGTCCTAAGCTGGAGGACCATGGCTGCAAAAATTATCAACTCCCGGTTGACCCTGAACTTGTGGGGGATATGCTGCTCCAGATGTACCCCTATATATGTATGAGGCCTGATGAGAATACTCAGGGCCAGCTGACGTCACTTTGAGGCCTCTCTCAATGATTTCTGAATGGTTTAGGGCATCTGGAGAGGTTCCAGTTGACTGAAATGTTGTCTCAATTTTCAAGAAGGGCAAGAAGGATGACCCTGGAAACTACAGCACTGTCAATCTCACTTCAGCGACTCGTAAAATTATGGAGATTATTCAGGGAGGTAATGAAAAAACCTGAAGGACAACGCAGTTATCAGTCACATCCAGCATAGCTTCTTGTGAGGGAAAAGTCCTGCTTGCCACACTGATTTCCTTTCATGATAAAGTAACCCACCTAATTGATCAAGAGAGGCCATCTGATGTAATCTCTTTGGATTTCAGTGATTTTCAATACTGTCTCTCACAGTATCCTTCAGGACAAAATGTCCAGTGTACAGCTAGATAAACACGTGTCCTGGGTCACACAAAAATTTTGGTATCCACTTTTCCTTTTTTCACCAAATACACCTTTTTGGCCTTCTGGTGTTTTGCTTTCTTTGAAGAGACTGAACTGCTAGTGATTAATGACTCAAACATCAGACCACCTGTAGTGACCACCTGTAAGAGACTGGTCTAACCAAAGTGCAGAGGGGCCACCCAGGCCTGGCGCACATCCGACACCTCAGGCCACAAGCTGGGTATTAAACAAGATAAGGAGACCAGGTCTCCTTTTTCTCACACAGATGAGTCTGCTGTAGTTAAGCCTCAGAATATTTACACTTAGCCTGAAGGTACTCATCTCTTAATGAGACATAATGGGGCCTTAATGGGCTCAGCTGGGACATCTTAGAAGGTGTCAGAGACCCACGAGTATCCTGTGACTCACAGGATACATCACCCAGCATAAGTCTCCCCATTCCAAACTGCCCAGAGAAGTTGTGAAAACCCTATCCCTGGCAGTGCTCAAGGCCATGTTGGATGGGTTTGAGCAACCTGGTCTAATGGAAGGCTTCCCTGCCCACAGCAGGGGAATTGGAATGAGCTCATCATTAAGATCCCTTTCAACCCAAACCATTCTATGACATTTAAGGGCCATTATATGGAAACATGATTAGAAATCTATTTTGGGGTGTAGGGGGGAAATAAAGACATTTATCCCATGAAATCTCTAAGCAGTCCTGTTACACCTTATGCACACAGAACTAGGAAAAAAACAAAGGCTTCTATTACACTGGGGCTATGTCTCGACCCCAAGAGCTCTTAGGCTTTTAGGCCCCTATATGACATGGTTTGCATGTGACAGTAAGAATTGTTAGTAATCCCACCCAACACCTACTGCATTACTTACTTTGGAGTCATTATGATTCAGTTATTTTTTTGAAAACAGCAGTGTTCACATCCTCACCTTTTCCTACTTCATCCAATTTTCTTGATTATCTAATACAGGCCACAAATCTTTCTGTATATCTGATTGAGAACTGCTTTAAGACTTCATTTTCTCATCATCTACACAAGGAAATTGCTTTTAAGAAAACAGATTTTACTTTAAAGCAATTCCTACAAAACCTGTAATCAAGTTAAATACAAGATGTTGTTTTTAGTACAGCATCAGTAAGGAAGGACTCATACCAAATTTAAATGTTTACGAATACTGTTCACTTTGTACAAAACATGAGATTACCTCATGATCATTCTTACAAACAAAATTATACATTTTCCTGACATTACCCATGTGAGATGCACATTTGGCATTTTTAGGTGTCCACTGTTATTTGCAAATAACAGCCAATACTTCTGATCTTTACTGACAAAGGTGAGAGAAACACCATTTTAAGGTAAGGAACAGTTCAAACAAGCAGAGTGCATTTTTTTGCCGCAGGGATCTACTTACCATTAAAAGCACAGTTAAGAAACGTAAATAGCTTTTAAATATGGATTACATTCTAAAGCTTTATGCAATACCTTTTATAAAGTACATCTCCATGAATACTTGGCCTTACATAAAATAAAGTCTAATTTTAACAGAATGAAATTGGTGCCTGGCTAATCAATAATACTTGCACGCAAATAAAGCAAAATATTTTTGTCCTTAATTGAACGTGGGAATTAGAAGGCTTCAGAAGGCTGTTGACTAGTCTGGAAAATCTCCAAAGCTGTTGTAAACATATCTGCCAGAAAACATTAGAAAACCAACAAAACATTCTATTTTCTCCCCCAAACCCAACAGCTTATTAAATCTCTGGAAGGCTATATGACCTCATCAAAGCAGCCTATTCCCCAGGCCTCCTTCTTGGAATTCTTCAGAAAATGCTTTCTCACAGCAGCCTCAGGAGACTGGCACTGGTAAAATTGAGTTGATTTAGCAACAACATAATGAGGTTACAGAAAAGGAAGACAGTGCAATATTGCCTTTTAATAGAGCAGGATAGGGCTTAAATGCACCAAGCATAAAATAAATAGGCATCAAGGGTTTTGATCTAGGTTATAATACTTATTTGCTAGCCAAACAAAAGAGGAAACAACTGGAGTGAACAGCCCAAGGAGGCATAAAACTCAGGATGCTGGGGCCTTCTTTCACTTGTATATCCAAGTGGCTCCATTCCCTTTTCACCTTAGGAGATGAAAAGTCTGATAGCAAACAGCTCCTCTCTGAGAAAGATGAATCATGAAATGTCTTTATTCACATTCTATGTTCTGTCAGGGTTGGACAGGTTAGAAGTCAACAAGTTAGGAATGGGGTCCTATGACCTCATTCTGATTATAACTCATGCAACAATAAAGATGGTCAGCTAAGATAAAAGACACACCTAGCTGTGTTATTTTGTGGACTTAAATAAAAACTCAATAGGAATATGAACACAAAGTTCTGGTTTTCCTCAGGTTTCTGCATAGATCTTTGCAGAACAGCATATAAAACCTGTCTGAGATCTGCTTCTGGTAAATAGGATAACGCATTGTACAGAGCAAATTAGTCAGCAGAGTAGCAAAAACACAATATTCCTCAGACTTGTGTGCAAACCTATCTGGAATTTAGAGAACTGGACAACAAACCAAGCAACCTGCAGATTTCTTCAACTTGTGTTTCAATTCCAGAAATTGATTCAAAATTAGGAATGGCTGTTTAATTACACACACATCTCAGGCCTGGTGCTGCTTCAAGTCTTGCCCTGAACAGTGCTTAGGCATTTACCTATTTACAAAAAAAAGAAGTTGCTTATTTTGGTCACCGTATTTTCAGTCATAACCAATACTGTTCTATATATTTCCTGTCAGATCTGAAGAAAACCCTTAACCCTCATCCCTCTCCCCCTACCCTGTCCCCAGATTTCATTTGCAGAGACAGACCTAGCTGTGGTTTGTAACAAATGCCGAGCTCTTGGTCCTATAATTCCAATCCAAAGGAAACATGCAAGTAGGTTGATTATATTCAGCTGAAAAACTGATGCCTGCAAAACTTCAGTGGAGAACTGCCGGCAGGCAGAAGGTACTCAGAACAATGACTTGGCTTACAGTATTTCCATGGGAAAAGTGCTGCAGTGAAACTAATTAAAAAACTGAATCCCTGCCAGAAGAGATTTTTGGGGGGATAATACTCTGCTATGAGTGTACTGAAGAATACAATTAGTATTCTCAAACAGTTATTCCAAATTTTTTTTTTTAGTAGAATTTAGTAGAATTTACAGATGGACTCCTGCAATGAAAGAGACGGTGGAAAAAATAAAAATATTATTAACTTTCAAAACACATGACTAAAAAAAATAACAACAAAGTTTAATATTACTTGGTGCTTAACAGGAAAAAAGCTCTGTGAACATTTTCACATTTTTCAAAATTAAGATGAGAGAGATCAAAGCAGAGAGTAATTGACAGTTTTGCATGGATGGAAAACAGCAGAAGTTTAAAGGACTGTACATTGCTAAAGATAGATTTTCTGCATTGTGCAGGATGGATAGTCCTTTTGCAGAAAGTGGAGTCCTGCAACAGTGCTTTCAGAGTTGAGCAAGTAGTGCTGCTTGTGGCCAGACAGGTGAAGGTGTGTGCATGACACAGAGAGTAAAGCACTGCAGTGTAAATTTAACTCCATATTTTTAAATGCAAGTATAAACACAACAGTTCCAATGGCTGAACAAATAAACTTTTACTGAAGGAAGCATAAAACATGGTGTAAGATAGTATTATAACAGCCGTAATTAATGTGGAAAAAACATTCTTCACTTTGTGAATGTAGGTCTCTCATTGAGGAGGCAAAAAATGGTGCAAAGTAAACACACAGCCTAAACAGCAGAATCACAGCACATTACTGAACTGAGATAGTCACAAGAAGGCATCTAATAGCATTAGTATGCTCTTTGGAATAAGAGAGGTTTTTTTAAAAAAAATCAGTACGATAAAGAGTAGTGAGCAAATAAACTGGAGTGATTTCGCTGCCTTTTTTCCTTCTCCAAGGGAGCCATTCTATTCCAAGAGAAAAATAAAAAAATCAATCAGGTTCAAAATGAAAGGAAAAAAAAGCATACACACACACAAAAAACCACCACGACTGAAAAAAAACCAAATTCAACCCAGCGTGGTAGTATCCTACTGAAAAAGCATAACTGAGTATAAATACATGGTAAAAGACAATATAAATAACCAATTCCATAGTTCATAGGTTTGACAGAATCTGTGCTGTAAAACTGTGTAATTAATCCCTTTTTACTGTCAAATCTCTGAACACTCATCTCCTTTCAATTCTTTCTTCATTCTTTTTTTCTTTTGTAAATTCTGTTTCTAATTCCACAAATAACTCTGAACTTCACCTATAGCTATTACCTCAGTTATAAACTACTTATTAGCATTTCAACTCCTCTTTCCACCAACTCTTTTATTCTGTCAGCAAACCAAAGAAAAGCTAAATTATTTATTATAAGAACAAAAAAAAAAGGATTTTTTTTTTGCATAGAGTAATGAAAGAACACATACCTTTATTTTCTAGATGGTACACTGCAGTATAGGTGCCCATCAAGAAAACTGTATAAATATCTAGAGTATAACAGGTATTTGTTACAGTTTTTACTGTACACATTTACCGCTTCCAATTTCCTCCCTGTGGTCATACCCTGGCAATAGAATTACTAAGGTACAGCTAAATCTAATTACAAGCACTGACAACTCTGGGTGAAAGCAGTGCTAATGAAAATTGCAGAAGGGAGACCATTATTTCTAATATCTGCCTTCTCATCCTCCTTGTATTGTTATGTAGTTGTCCCTCTCACAGCTTGCAGGGAACAGCAGCAATGCTATGTAGCTTTCAAAAAGTATTCCAACACCAGAGATGAACTATAAAATACAGCAAGACAAAATAAATTGATGTCTAAAAGCTTATAAAATTAAACAGTCAACAATTTTCTTTTTAAGTTTCATTAGCTTTTGAGTAACTCCATCCATTTTTACAGCAGACATGTGCTCCAGATTTCTTTTTTTTATTATTTTTGCTGATTTCAATTAAAAAAAAAAAGTGCTTGAGCTGTTTCAAAATCATTGGGAAAAAAATGTATTTGCTGATGCTAAAAAGAATTCTGTCCCTTTCACTGAATAGCCCACATGTTCTCTCCTCTGAGTTTGTAGGTTCCTTTGCAGTTAAGAGAGCTGATTAAATGTAACAGGATGTGCTATACAATATCTGCAATGAAGGCTGCAAAAGCCATTTATTTTCTGGCATTTCTGAACCGAGTAACAATGTACAGTCTACAAAGAAAACAGTAATGACATCTGAAAGAAATGCCAGTAATAGCTGAGTAAGAGTTCACATACATTACGTTACATTAAGCACAACACTCTTTAGGTGTGCGATGCTTCCCTAGGTGTGTGATGCCTACCTAAAGAAGACCGGCACCGACTCTCTGGGTGTGTGATGCTTATCTCCTCTGAGCCAGGCGGTGTCAAAAGGGGTCTTTGTTGTGCACACCCCCACCCATTACCCTGGAGAACACCTCGCTTTTAGCAGGGGTGACTCCAAATTGGTCCCCCCATCCCAAAGACTAAAATGACTTTGCAAAAACCAGCGCCTCCAGCTGCTGCAAAAATATTATGACTACACAAACAGCCGCCCCCACACACGCACACACGGGGGAGGCACCAGGTGGGCTCCTGAGAGTATATAAACTCCCCAAATTTTATATTTTGTGGGCTTCTCTCCCCCACTACACTGCGATGGACCAAGACACCAACAAAAACAACAACCAAGTTCGCTGGAGACCTTTGAGCGGTGACCACAAATTTCTATTCGTTTCTCTCTTCCTTACTCTCTTTTCCCTTACTCAAAAACTTGGGTGTTCTCTCTTTCTTCCTTTCTCTCTTTTCCCTTACACCTTTTCTTGGGTGATACCTTTATGCTTTTACATTGCTATACTACAACCAAAACAGCTAAATACCTGTTTTCCTTTGCAATACCTTTATGCTTTTATATTGCCCTGTTACCATAGATATAATATGGTAACCAAATAATAATATGGTAACCAATAACCAAAAATGTTTTCCTTTGCAACCAAACTGTTCTAGAATAAACCATATCTATGGCTGTGGAAATGTCTCACACCTTGTCTCGGTCTTACAGCCACGCGGAACTGAGTCGAGGTGGTGAGCACCTCGACTTTTGTGTCATAATCACGCTCTCTTTTGTATACTTATGTTATTAACATCGTTGCTGTTACTGTTACTTTCTTCTTCCATTGTTGTTTGCTTTCAGTAAACTGCTATTTCAAACCCATGGTCTCTGCCTTTGTCCCTCTCTCACCAGAGGAGAGGGAGCGGTTTGTTTGAAGTTTAATTCCCAGCTGGTTTTAAACCACTACAAGCCCACAAAATCCTTGGTTTCAATTGAACACACGTTTACCTTTATCTTGCATGTTAAGCAAAAACTATGATTTTTTTTTTAAGTTGTCTTCAACAGATAACTCAGAAAATATCTTCTCCAGTCTCTGGTACTCAAAACTACACAAATACATTAGTAAATATTATCTGGAGAAATACAAAAGACTGGAGAAAGTGGAGGAACCCATCCCTGCAGCTGTGCTTACATGGTGCTTTTAAGGGTCTGATAGAAACAAAGTAATTGCTGTAGATGGCCTAGTTTTTACAACAGTTCACAGCCTTGCAGGCTTTATCTCAGCAACCAAAACTGTGCTAGAGGCTTTAACTCTTCAAAAGGAAACCATGGACCAACCTCTCAGAAGAACTCAGTGACATGACAGAAATTCAGCATCTGGAGGGGTTTGTTCTTTCTTCATTTTTTTGTGTGCTTCCAAAAGTGAGGATCAGCCACTCTTCTCATTTGCTTAACTTACGAGCTCTCTTCCACTTTCAATGAGGACAAATGACTTTGCTGCTAAACTCTGTGATAAGCTAATCCATAACCAACAAAATTTTCATCCTACATTTCATATGAGGACTTAATGGCTCAACATGTGAGTCAAATAATCCCTGCTTTTAAGAATCCCCAAGTACTTATCTACAAAAGTGACACTAATGGCTTCAAAGCTCTTTGTGCAGACTTTTAATATGTATTTATATGGTCATATGCATTTCAAAATGTCTCTAAATACTCTTACGATAATGAATACATAATAAAAGTACACAAAAAGTATGTACAGCTGAGACCAGGAATCACCATGATTTATATGGTGATGCAAGAAAAACTTCTCAAGTGCATGAAGAGTAAAAAAATCAATTTAAATCTGTTCTAAGTGAACAAAAGCAGTCAATTGTATCGAAACCCACTTGATACTTTGAACAAACACAGAAGCTGAACTTACATTACCCAGTAATTATGTGCAGATACGTGAAGATAAGAGCTCAAGGATCAAAAAAACTAGGTTTCTTGCATATCACTAGCTTGACAGACAACCTCTGATGAATGGAGGAATGTCACAGTCCTCCTGTATGAAAGGCTGATTCATCCACTGAGAAGTATTTACTGAGGAAAAATAAAGGTCACCGTGAATTTAGTTGTGTGCTCAATGAAGTAAGGATTAAACCCTCACTTATCCTGTTCTGTTCTTCTCTGTGTATAGGAGAGCTTAACTCATTATTGGAAAGTCAGACAGAATCTCAGTAGATAGCACTAGCGAAATATTACAATTCTATTCCCACATTCTTGTAATATGTCCTTCTTTTTGCTTAAGGTACAAATACTCAAAACTGTCAACTTTGCCTTCAGAAATTTTGGTTATGGTTATAGTAATAGACAATGTCTGAATTCAGTTCTGATTGGAATTAGTTACCTTCAAGCCTACACACACAATAAGTCACTTATCCTAAGGTAATTTAGAATCTAAGTGCCGTGTGGCAGGAAGGCAATTTGCAACATCCTTCATAAAATATTTAGAGGTAAAACCTGTTAAAGATGACTAGAGCATACACTTAGCAACATACTTCACATTTGGAAAAAAAAAACCAAACCAAACCAAAATAGAGAACTGCTGGTTTTGGTTTTTCTCTTCATCTCCCCATGACTGTTATTACTTGTGCTTTTTAACTGCAGTTTTAGAAATGGACAATTACTGGTAAGTGTAAAGCTTAATTAACCTTGCAACAAGATCAAACAGCTTAAGTCTGACTTCCCAAACTGAAGGGAAACTAGCTGCATCACTTTCAAAAGTCTCTTTTCCCACCTTTCTGTCCTGCCCTTCTGCTGAGGGCATCTCACCCACTGCAAAGACAGCAGCACAGCAGCACTAAACCACTCCAGCCCAAAAGTTGATGCTTACTGTTGGGTGAAACTTCACTGTCTGCCCCAGTAAAACCACTCTGTTAGGTAGGGAAGCAGCCTCAACGATGCAAACATCCCCCTGTTATTTTCTCCCCTGAGATTTTAATCTCCAGCAGTCACTTTTACTCTCCCAAACATTTCATCATCCCCACCACCCTGAGACACATTCCTGTTTCCACTGTCTGAGAACCAGTTGGTGGCAGAGACCAGAAAATACTTACGTGTGTGTCAAATTTGTCTTTATTTAAGCATGACTTCTACAGTATCAGAGCTTTCAAAGTGGTAAAAGAAGAGAAAGGCCTAAAAGTCATATAGAAGGAAGGTATTCCAGCAAAATCTGAATAGAGACAGAAACAGTAAGACTTCTTATTAGAAAGTGGCTGTATTCTTCTGGAGTACTTAAGACTACATTGTGGACCATTGAGACAGATTCCAAATAATTTCTTTTTTTACAAAAAAAGAATATTTCCATGCTCTAGTAGGTGATGAGCTTTCACAGTTTGAGCTCTGTTTAGTTTCTGAGATTTTCTGCAAGTCAAAAGTGAAGTGCCAGTTTTATTTGCAGTCCAGTGCCACCATCGCTCTGCTCCGTCAAACACACACTGAAGGCATAACAGCATTACTACTTTTATTGTGCAGTCAGAAAAGTCAGACTGCACTATTAGTGTACAGTCAGAAAAGGACTGGGATAAGGAGTTCAAAACCTCAGGAAGTGTCAGCATACAGCTGTCCACAGGTATTAGCAGGGAGGGTGAATGCATTAGGAGAAAACACAATCGAACATGAAGCCAATGCAGTTGTTCAAGCAACCATTTCTCATTGTTAAGGAATTTCCAGGTTTAATGTGGTCCAGTAGTACTATTTTTATTATTGCTGAGGTGAGAGGAGGAGGAAGAGTGTGCCCAAATGAACATTCAGAAAGGAGAAATGGCTGGACGAAATCTGAAAGACTGGATCGCTCCTTTTATTCCATTTACTCTCCAACATCTCCTTTTTTTCTTGGAAAGGAGGTATATTCTGGATGGCTTTTAAAATCAACTATGCATGCATTTTTCAAGCTCTCCTGTGCGGATGAGAGGTCAGGGGTCAGGCTTTTGAGACTCAAAAACAACCGGGGATGAGATTTGGCACTCTGCCAGAACTGTCTTTAAAGTTTGTTCTTACTCTTGTAGATGTGAACATCACCCCTGAGGAGACTTTTCCTTTGCTTTGAATTCTAGCAGCTATTATGTAACTCATTCTCTTCTCGCATTTTCCTATAACTTAAAGTGAAGCACTTGTGTTCAGATTCCTTAGTACCTGCACAAATGATTATACTTGCCCTCCTACATCATTCCTTTATGCACTTAAATTTAAAGCAGTGCCTGATCTCTGGGAAGGAATACTTTGTATGCTAAGCACACTTCTAAGTAAAGTAAGATACATCTATTTCACACACTGTATTAGTGCTCAGAACTAAATCACTGACACTTTCTACTTCACTGGTACCATTGTTTTTGCAAGAAATTGGATAAAATATTACACGATTATGATGTGTAATGAGGAATTATAAATGATTCCTATTGAAATTATCATGTTAGGCAATGTAGTAGTTCAGTATTTCATTAAACATCATCTAGACTGGAAGGAGAAATTTAAAATAAATGCATTTATTTGAATGACTGGAACCTGAATTTGTGTCTTATACACCACACACACGTTGTGTTTTGTACCTGGGATAAGTCTCGGACATATTTTGAATTTGTTTTAAAGAGGTCCTCTTAAACCAGTCAGAAAACCTCTTGTATGGTATTGAGGGGAAAAAATAAAAAAAACTCTACTGACACTATCCATCTTTGGAAGTCATTTATGACACTGTCTAGGCAACATAACCTGGATTTTTGTTTACTAGCCAGGAGACCAGAGCATCAGCCAGAGACTCCTGAGCTCTGCATCAGGCACTGTGGTGAATTTGCTGTGCATGTCACAGAGAATACAAACAGACAGCTTAGACATCCTGACAAGGTCTCAACATTTTTATGAAACTCCACTGGAAGCAGGAACTTCACATTTTTCGTCAATGGTTATAAAATCTGCAGTTTTATCACTTCAAACACGCCATGTAAGGCAGTGTTATGCTAATTAAACTGAGGCCCATGTGAATCATAGAATCATAGAATCAATTGGGTTGGAAAAGACCTCAGAGATCATCAAGTCCAACCCTTGGTCCAACTCCAGTCCGTTTATTAGATCATGGCACTAAGTGCCATGTCCAGTCTCAGTTTAAAAACCTCCAGGGACGGTGAATCCATCACCTCCCTGGGCAGCCCATTGCAATGCCTGACCACTCTCTCTGTGAAGAATTTCCTTCTAATCTCCAGCCTAAATTTCCCCTGGCAGAGCTTAAGC
>VYXB01000914.1:447274-517927 GCA_013397135.1 Pachyramphus minor | reverse complement strand
GTGTGATTGCACTCAGGATGATCTGCTCCATAACTCTCCCAGGCACTGAGGTCAGGTATGTCACTAACTATGTCCTCCTGGAATACAAGGGGGCTATTTGGCTTCCTATCTCTGCCTACCAGCTCCAGAGGCCGGTTGTCCTGAGGGCCACCTGTCCTACTGGTGAAAACTGAGGCAAAGTAGGTATTAAGTACCTCAGCCTTCTCCTTATCTTTGTTAACTATATTTCCCTCCAAGTCCAACAGAGAATGGAGGTTTTCCTTGCCCCTCCTTTTGTTATTAATGTATTTAAAGAAGGACTTTTTATTATCCCTAACAGAATTGGCCAAATTAACTTCAAATTGCACTTTCGTTTCCCTTATTTTTTTCCTGCATGATCTGGCTATTTACATAAATTCTTCATAAGTAGCCAGCCCTTTTCTCCAGAGTCAGTTAACTCTCTTTTTATTTCTGATTTCCGTCAGAATCTCCCTGTTTAACCAAGCCGGTTGTCTTCCCCGCCGGTTTGCCTTTCGGCACACTGGTATAGCCTGTTCCTGTTCCTGTGCCCTACTCTCCGAGAAGGAAGGAAAAGCTGCAGAACTGCAGCAGTGGCTTCAAAATACTATGAAACAGTGGAGAAATATGGAAGCTTGCCCACATGTTTGCAAGAAACAGCCACACTCTCTCACATCCAGCACACAGCATTATCACAGCAGCTCTCATGTGAAATTCACTCTCTCCATGCAGGAATCATGTGATAATCACCCATATCATAAAACAATAAAATGATGAAAACAGCATCCTACACAACACCCTTCCTTGAGCTAGCAGCTAACACCCACAATGCAACCCTTCTGCATGACATGATCATCAACTGATTTCTCAAGCATTTAAACCAGATGGATATTCCACTGCTAATGTTATTTTTCAATATAATACTATATTTGGACACTGTATTGCTGATATTGACATAGTATTGGGATTTCTGAATGCTCAAAATCATTATTTGTTTTACAACTTCTGGAAAAAAGTTATAATCTCTGGCATTTCAGGAAGATAAGTACGCTTCCTTTATCTGAAGTGGAATATTTATCTCAATTCCTGCAATCAGAACAGAAAAATTTCTTCCAAATACTAAGTACACATCTACTAATCGATTTTGTTTTATTTACTTAAGACTTGGTAAAAAGTATCAGTTATATATTTGGAAAAATTCCAGTGAGAGATGAAAAATAATCAAAACCAAAACGAAGCCTCCCATTTATTCTTGATAGTGCTTCCCTGGATTAGCTACTGAGTAGGTGTAGCACAATATTGCCAAAGCTCTTCAAGTCCTTAGACTTTAGAAAATGCACTCTGCTCTTCAGACAGGTAGCCAGTGACTCAGGGTACAGCTAACTTTAATCATAAATTCCGTCTGAAGAGCTCTCCCCTAGGGCTGAGTCTGTTTGATGCAACAGAGTACAGTGTAATGGTAAACTTTACCAACATATTTTAATTATGCCAAGCAAGCAGAAATACACTGAAATGCATGTTAATGCATTATTTTTTGGTTTATTTTAAAGTCCTATGAAGTGGCAGTAGGATGGGGCAAACTTCATATGAATGCTATATCAAAGCAGCTGTCTACAGACTTTAAAAATCACAGGATCACAGAATCAATTAGGTTGGAAAAGACCTCTGAGATCATCAAGTCCTATTTATGACCAAATACCACCGTGTCAACTAGGCCATACTACTAGTGCCACACCCAGTCTTTCCTTAAACACCTCCAGGGACAGTGACTCCACCACCTCCCTGGACAGTCCATTCCAATATCTGATCACCCTTTCTGTGAAGAATTTCTTCCTAATGTCCAATCTAAACCTCCCATGGCACAGCTTGAGGCTGCATCCCCTCGTCCTGTCCCTGGTTATCTGGGAGAAGAGACCGACCCTCACCCGGCTACACCTTCCCTTCAGGGAGTTGTAGAGAGTGATGAGGTCTCTGCTGAGCCTTCTCTTCTCCAGGCCAAACAACCTCAGCCATCCCTCACAGGACACACGCTCCAGTCCCTTTACAAGCTTCATTGCACTTGACTGGACCCACTCCAGCACCTCAATGTCCTTCTGAATTGAGGAGCTCAGAACTGGACACAGCACTCGAGGTGTGGCCTCACCAGTGCTAAGCAGAGGGGCAGAATCACTTCCCTGCTCCTGCTGGCCCTGGCTGATACAAGCCAGCTGCAACTGGCCTTCCTGGGCACACACTGGCTCATTTTCAGCCACTGTCAACCAGCACCCCCAGGTCCTTTTCCACTGGGGCAATTTCCAGCCACTCTGGCCTGTAGCGCTGCAGGGGGTTGCTGTGATCAAAGTGTAGGACCTGGCACTTGGTCTTGCTGAACTTCATACCACTGGTCTCAGCCCATCAATCCAGCCCATCCAGTTNCAGCCTGTCCAGGCCCCTCTGCAGGCCTTCCTACAGCAGATCGAGACTCTGACCCAACTTGGTGTCATTAGCAAATCTGACAGACTCAATCCCTTCCTCCAGATCATCAACAAAGATATTAAACAGGACTGGGCCCAACACTGATCCCTAGTGACTGGAAAACACCCATTTTCTGTTCTGTAAAACTGCCACAAGAAAGAAGAAAATATTACTTCAAAAGGTGGAATTGGAAGGAGGTGCAGACAGAGGCTACTGGGAAAGCCAGCAGCACTTGGAACAGGAGGAGACTTAGGCAGCTCTGGGCAGAGACCCAGACAGCCAGAGAAGCTATTAGGTAAGGAGGTGAGGAGTGCGTCTGACCTTTTCCACTATGAAGGGACAATTTCAAAAGATGGAAATCACGTAGTCTCAGCCACTATACTGTGCAAATTCCTGAATGTTCCTGCCTTAGATCAGGTCAAGCCCCACAGTATGGTATACCTAACAGCACCCACTCTCAAAACACTGCCTCTAAGTGCCATCAAGCCAAAGCAGACCATGTTCCAGGCAGCACGAGTGGCACCCACCACAGGTGCTTCATCCAGAACTGTGTTTCCAAGTATTCTGTCAGAAAATCCATTTTCCACAATGGGTGGAAGGAGGGGGTTGGTGCAGATAGCACAAGTGCACATACCACCTTACCTCTACCTGAGGCAACTAGTTTCTGCCACATACTCCAAACGTACTCTCCCAGCTCCCAAAACCAAAGAAGCAAAAACCATTGCAGTATTTATTTAATTGCATATTTACATCCAGCCATTGGTCATGCTAATATTTTTTTCTTCCCACCAAACACTGATCTGAAACCAAGACAGTTATTTTCCCTAAGTCCTCCTCCAAACAGCATTTCCATGACTGCATTCATAACCACGCTGTCACATGTCATGTGCTGCTCCTCCAAGCTAACACAGGCTAATTCAGGCACTGCCTTGCCTAGCCCAGGGTAACCTATTTATTGGCAGTCCAAATCAAGACTACAATACACCACCAGACGCTGACAGACCTCTATTGCAAAAGTTAATACGTGGTTTCTGTAACATTACTCATATCCCAAAACATTAAGCACTGCAAAAGGCAAAGCACAGATTCATCACAACCACAACATATGTGTCTAGATTTCACACTGGAGATGATTTACATCCCATTCGTTTAGGCCACAGATAAAGCCAACATGCAATTAGCTGCATCCATTGCCTATAGTCTAAAGTAATCAAATTAACTGGTTTAATTTGGAGTCCTGAGTCTAAATTTTCCAAGCTGGTTGATTTTAAAGTATTTTAACAGTTCTCTGACAATATCCTTTATTACAAAAGTCAAAACTTTCTATTCCTTGCACAACATCACATAAGTGGACATACAATTTCTGCTTCATTCCAAATACAGCAATAGTTACTATTTTGACTTTTATTATACAGCCTTTCATGATTTCATGTAATAAAGAAGGGCTCTTTCCCTTGTGGCAGCATTTTGTTTATTTATTTCAGAATCACAGAATATGCCGAGTTGGAAGGGAGCCACACTGAGTCCAACCCTTAGCCCTGCCTCCATTCTCCTGACTCGCTCCATGTGCCCAAGAGTATCGTTCAAACACTTCTTGAGCTCTGTCAGCCCTGGTGCTGTGACCACTGCCCTGGGGAGCCTGTTCAGTGCCCAACCACCCTCTGGGGGAAGAAGCTTTTTCTAATATCCAACCTAAACATCCCTCTGGCATTACTAATGGCTACACCGATCAAGCATCTCATTAAAACATTTATTTCTCCTGATTAGTAATGTTAATTAAAAAGGATATATTTTTCACAGTCATCTCATTACTGAAAAACACAGTACACCAGAAGAATTCTAAAAATGTTTGCTGCACAAACAAGTTATCCTAAGGAGCCTCAGCCAAACAAGACTTCAGATTTTCTGAACCAAAAGATGTTGGTATCCTCCATTCAGTATGGGCAATGTTACTCTTGTTGGGTGTGAACTGCTTTGAAAAAAACAGAGAACAGAAATTCCTGCTAAATACAGCTAAACACACTGTGTTTATGTTCCATCAAATAGACTGTAGCTCCATCTGGACCAAGATAAAAATTTAGATTGTTCTAAATCTTCACATGCCCTTCTAAGACCACAAATTTTAAATTTGCTTATTAGACCAGTCTAATAAGCACTTTTCACTTTAAAAATTGAGTATAACTCCCAAACCTTTTAAAATAGAAGCTTTATAACTGACACATTTGTTGCATAAAGGCAACTGGTAACAGAACCAAACCTCAGTAACACTATTCAAAAGCACAGCTACATACATTTCTCTCCTAAATGTTTTCATATGAGACACAGACATGGATAACTTCACATCTGAGGTTACAGACAGACAAAGCTGACCAAGGGGCACACAGGATGTTGATATGAGATCCAGAAGTTGTGACACCTAGAAGAACAGATTCTCCTTAACCTCAGCTGTCAGTTTGCCCCTGTGAAAGTTCAGGGTTTTTTCTTGCACATTTGTTTGCACACACTGAAACAAAGTGAGATGCGATTTTGTTGCTCACAGCCACATACAAAAGCAATATTCATCATGTGTTGGCAGTTCATAGCTGTGCAACTCTTGTTTACCTGAGCTTGCTGCAGATCACTACAGCAGGTGACACTGAAGAGCTGAGTGACTCTTTTCTTGTACCAACCGCGATGCAGTTCCGTGTTAGCATTTGGTAACTGATGGGAGTGCATGTCACAGCATGTGACAAAGGCTTGGAGCAAGAGACAATGGAAAGCCTGCTGAAAAGATGGCTTTCTTTAGCCTCCTCCAGCAACCTCTGTACCAAACTCAACTCAGGCACTTGAACATTAGGCCTACGTAGACAGCTCAATGCTGTGGAGGTGTACAGAGCTATTTTAAAAATCTGTCATTTTATAATTTTCCTAAATTACAGGGGAAAAGTTGAGAGTATTACTAAAGCACTTAAAAACTCTAAAGGTTAAAATCTGAAAAAAATAGTTACCAGTGCTCTTTCAAAGCCTATGATTTAAAGAGAAAATGATATCCTTTCAACAAACACAATTAAGCAAAATGTTCAGAACCATGCAACTCTTCTATGTTCATCTTTGCACCTTGTGCAGTTTGTCTTATTAAACATAATGTTTAAATAAGGAACTGTCTCACTATCTAACTTAAAATACCTGGAGAACTTGCAATTACTTTTTTTAACTTGGAGGTACAAATGCCATCAAGTTTATCATAGATGTATTTTTAAAGTAAATTGCAGGATCTCACAAAAACCAGTATCACAGATTGTGTTTAGCCATCTTATTAATACACAGTGATAAACGAACTGTGGGCCAGGAAAGCACTCGAAATTTTGCCTCAAAATATTTTCAAAGTTTGGCATACTTAGCATCCTGCAAAAAAAGAATTTAACAGTGTAAGATCAAGGTGGATTCATGGTCTGAAGCCTGTGGATCGTGAAGACATTAGAAAGTCTAAGAAATTACATTTAACATCAGAAAGACTTTGGAGTCTATAAACAAAAGTTGTTATGTTCCTCTCCTTGCTTGGCAATTTTTGATTTGAACACATTTTTTAATGCAATATATGGCTGTGACATATAAGGGAATTAGTTTATAACAACAAGAAAAGAACACAGTAAAATGGCTGGAATGTCAAGCACCACATCAAACTCCTGAGGAAACATGCTGGGATATTTTTTTCCTGCACTTATAAAGTCATCAAGCATTAAAGTAAAAAAAATTAATCACAGACAATGTTATATACTGGTTAACTCTCAGAATATTCAATAACAGAGAATCAATTAAATTACAAAATATGAAAATAATAGGGCAGAGCAGGGAAAAATCATGTTTAACACAAGGACAGAAGTTTTCTTTGGGGAACATCTTTTGAGTACAGGATAGGCAGAACAATTCACATATATGAAATTCAAATACACATCCAAAAGTAGTTTCTAAGTACAGCTCTCAGCAACCACTGCACGGAGCTACATGAAATGTAATGGAAGGTACTGAAAGTGAAAAACACTTTGAAACCATTCAAATCATAAGCCAATACTTTTATTAACCCACAACTGTTTGATATCAAACCTAGAAATGGAGACAGACAATCTGAAAAAGTTTCAACCTTACTTTTAGGTTAGCATTTATCACAGTAACTACTACAGTGCAATACACGAGCACTTCAGTTTAATAATATGCAGTCCCACACACTGTTTGAGAGGACTAATCATGCTCAAAGTTAAAAGACTTTCAATATGTATTAGAATATTGTGTAATTGTTTCATTAACAGCAAACTTTCCTATAATGAAACAAGTATGCATATATAGCTTTGTAATATTCACAGCATAAAATTGTCTTTTCTAATCACAATGGAACAGGAGTTAATAAATACCAAGATGACTCTGATTAATTTAAAATTCGGTTAAATCAATTAGATCATCTGAAAGAAAAGACAGTGGATTGTGTTTAACACGTTATTAATCTCACAACAATTTAATTTACATTTGAAGTTTGCAGCTTTTATTTCAGACTTGCAAAGAGTCCTTATGTGCTCAGAAGCTTATCTAACTTTTCTAGTTATGCTAGCAATTACAAGATATTTTCTCCAGCACTGCAAAACTTGGCTCACTTTCACTCTTAAAGATGATGTTATTAGAATTAATAACATTATTATGAATTCTGTTAGATACAGAGGAAGCATATCCAACACAAAATCAGAGTTAAATCCATAAAAACCTTTTCTGCAGGTAATTATTAACCTTGTTAAAATTACTACTTCTATTTTAGGATATGAAAAACATATCTATATATGGTTATATAGAAGCATTAAAGGGGGGGAAATGAAGCACTTTAAAGAAGCAAAAAAGTGAATATATTAGTATGAACAGCTGGCACTAATGAGATTGCAAAAAACTATAATTTACAGTTAACTCATTTCACTCAACCCAAAGACTCTCACACACCTACTTGAGTTTATTTTTCAATTTCCTACTTTTGTTAAAGATATAGTTACATCACTTATTTCTAAGTCTATCATAAGCAAAGATGCTCATTTAACATAACACTGTCTCTGTAGCTCAGACCCTCAGAGAAGAATTATTCTGAGATATCCAGCAAACAATCCAACAGTTTTGTGGGCATACATACAATGGTGGATCACATCACAAGGTCTGGATTCTGGTGGTAAAAGGGAAAATAACTTGCACCATCTTCAATATTTTACAAATTTATGAATACCATGCAGTTGGGCTGAAGCACAATTCAGAACAGTGAAACTTCACTAAAAAGCCCTTTCTAACCACCCAGTGCAGGGTGTGGGCCTAAGGGCCAAAATCAAAGAGTGCAAGAATGATGTTGACCCAGAAAGAGCTGATTAAACAGCAGACTATCATCTAGTCAAGAAATAGAACAATGTACCAGTGAATCAGCCACAGCAGTTGATCAACCATATCAGGACTTCAGAAATAAGGATACTTCAGTGCTGGAGATTTTTGTGAGCCTAAAGTCTGTCTGGTTTTGTTCGAATTTCTTTTCTGAATGGCCATAGTGGCCACTAAAGAACTTTACTTCATATCTATACCCTTTCAGCCATCACAGCTGACGTGCTCTCAACCTGACAGCTATTCCTAATAAGGGGTCATGCTGAAGAAGACAGTGAGACCAGTTGCTAACACTATTCCAAATCACTTCTCCATCCACTCTTTTCTTCATTCTATCATGTAGGCAAGTCATTACATCAAAATGACTGCCAAAATCTGCCTTTCTATCACAACTTACTAAGACAACAAAAATGGGTCCAAAATTTTATGTGGTGTGGTGCTATGACAAAACTTTATAGTGTTCCTCTGAATTTATATTGCTAGGTTCCCACCTAGACTAAATATTGATAGCTCTTGCTGCCACCACCCCTGAAAAAATTTGTTACCTTGGTTGAAGATAATGGGGCTTAACAGAAATACATTCACAAAACCTTACATGAGGCATGAAATTAANGTCAGAAATACATTCACAAAACCTTATGTGAGGCATGAAATTAACTTTTATATATATGCATATATAAAAAACCTAATTGAATTCATCCAAAATTTACTAGGCATTCGTGGTTCACAAAAACCCCCTCTTGTTCTTCTACAGGTTACAACATATTGTTTATAGTTAGATATGTGAAGAACTGTCATTAATATGAAATCAGCATAAGTAGAAATATTATGTCACAGTGCCTCTTCTTTCTCTGCAATCTTGTTTCCCATCAAAAATAACAGATTAGAGTAAAATAAAGAAAGTAGGAGGAACAGAACTTCTAAATAAATTGCCTGGGCTGATAACCTATTTGAAAGAAATATACCCTTAAAGTGTATTCTTTATTCTCTTAAAGAGAGAAAAAGAGATAAAACATACAAAGGCACTTTTAAAGTACACTTTGACAAAAAGCTTTTTGATATATTAATTCTAAAGACAGCAATTTCAGTTGACAACCATTTCTGAGCATCAGCATACAAAGCAATGCCAAATCAGGATTTACAAGACCTGGCAACTACTTTCTAGTAATTTATATTTATAGATGCCCCCTTTCACTTCATGAGCCACTTCAGATGGAGGAAAGTAAGTGTCTTCCACGTAAAATGACAAAGTTGCCTTCATTTTTTTTATTTTTTTATTTTTTTTCCATACCTGGAAAGTTTTTTTATGGTTTGTAATGACACTGACCTAGGCTTCCAAGCTGTTGACCTTTCTGTTTCTCCTGTCCCCCCACCCACACAAGCAGCAGGCTGCCTTTTGTCCCAGTCAGGTCCATAGTTTGTCCCATACTGACTCCAAGCCTTCCCAAGGCCCTTCAGAGGGGTCTGCAGCATTCTCAGGGAAAGGAAGGCCAGCAGAAGACTAACAGAAAGGCAGCTGCAGAACTGGATCTTTTCACAAGCTACTGTGTTTCCAAGGTTATCTAAAGAACCACGTGGGAACCTCCAACTCTGGAGCTGTCCAGGACTCCAGTGAAATAAAAGCAAATTTACATTATATTAGAATGGAAAAAGAGAATCATTTCAGTTGGAAGGGGCCTACAAAAATCATCTTGTGTGGCCACTGCCTGAGCCCTTCAGGACTGACCAAAAGTTAAAGCATGTGATGAAGGACATTGTCCAAATGCCCTTTAAAGACTGATAGGCCTGTTCCAAGAAGCCCGTTCCAGTGTTTGACCACAGTCTCAGTAAAGAAATTTGCCACCCTCCAGTTTTGACATGAAAATATGAAGATGGACATGCATAATGATCCCACTTACTTATGGTATAAAATGAATCATTTAACACTACAGTTACAAAATCTTATAATCATCACTAAGTCTGAATGTTTCTCTTATGTAAAAAAACACTTAGAGGAAGGTACAGAAGAGTCATGTTACCTAGTGTGGTTGAGGCAGGGCATACAGATTCATTACTGGGGCAATGTACAGATTCACCTTTGTGTGAGGCACCTTTGTACTATTTTAATACAAATAAGTTAATGTGGAAGCAAAAAAATATGTATGCGGACAGGATAATCATGGCATCAGGTTAAGCTAAGGCCTGGTTTGTCCTTGGTATGCAGATGTATAAAAATGGAAATGGGATGGAGAATTTTACGTTCTAGAAATGCCCTAGAAAGAGGATTTCACTGGAAAGGAGTAACTGTGAATCTTTACAAAACTGCAATGTTTCTGATAGTGAAAGAAAGCAAGAAAGCAGCTTCTTCTCATAAACATTCTAAAAGTCTTTAACTGCTCAAAGTTTTATTTCATTTTGACACATACTGTCCAGAATTAGTATTCTGAAGTACGGTCATAACATTTTGGAAAAGCTAAAGAAATGTGAGACAACAAATCCCTTTTTTTTTTTTTACTATTTATTTGCTCTAACAAAAATATACTATAAACCAGTGGAAACAAAGTCCTCTTGCCCTTGAGATGGTACTCACAATGTGGTGAACACAAACAGAATACAAGCTCTCCAAACATAGTAAATAACTGACTGATTGAAAGAGGGGTGAAAAAATAAAGGAACAAAATGCTTTTATACAAGGGAGAGACAGAGAAGAATAACTTTCATATATTTCCTGTTTGAAAAACATGTTTTGGAGTTTGACTGCCATAAACAAGGGACAAATTAACTTCTTATAAAATGCTTGTTATGATGCAATTCAATAGAAGCATTCCTTTGATACTGTAAAACTTCTGCATTTTTCCTGGCTTCAGCTGAAAGCTCTGCAGCTGTACCCACAATTCTTTTATATTCCTTCAGGTAAAATGGCAAAAGAAATAAGAATACATTCTCAAAAAAACAAAAACAAAAAAAAAAAAAAAAAAAAAAAAAAAAAAAAAAAAAAAAAAAAAAAAAAAAAAAAAAAACAAAACAGAATGAAAACTCCATTCTTTCTCTTTTTTTCCCTTTTATGTAGGAGCATTTATTTTGCCTTATATGAAATTTGGCCAGTAGTTATAAAAGTAAAGCTGTCTTTCAATGAGAACTACATTTCTACTTCCACCTACTTCTTTTTAGAAACCCTAAATTTCTCAAATGAATCAAATTCACCAAATGGATTTTCAACCCTGATACTGAATTAATACCATAATACTACATCTGACCAACTGCTTAGATTCAATTTCAGATAAAATAAAAAATTAATCTTATTCAGTATTTTCAGGGAAGCCAAAAGATTAAACATTTTCTGGTGCAGTGAATCCAGCTGTCTGTCCCCACAGCCTTTCAGCCTTTGATTTCAAAAGCTGTATGCAGATACTAAGGGAATTACATTTTGCTGATAGAAAACCTTTGCACATTACCATCAGAAACATTTTATCACTAGAGCAGTTCATTTTGATTACATTCTTGCTTGGCTAATTACTGAACCACAAAGAGATACTGATGACACTATCTTATCACGAAAAAAAACAAACCCTTTACAGGAATATCTTCTTAAAACAAATGAAAAGCCCTGTGCTTTCCTATTGTATTCATACAAAATTTTAGGCAGTTGCAGAAGAGCAGATAACTATTCTAGAGCTCTGACAATGCCATTTAGAATAAGCTTATGCATAAATGCTAAGGATGGGTAAGGACATATGGGGTATACAGCAACTAGCCTGAAAAAAAAAAAAATACAAAATACCTTCAACTGATTTGAAGTCTGCTTTTTCTGATACACATGGAAGATGAAAATCACTCATTTTTGTCTCAAAATTACTTAAATTGAAAAAAAGCGCCTTTGTTTCTATTTTTAAGGTAAAGAACTTCTAAGGTGAAAACTTTGGGGGGAGGGGGGAAGGGGGGAAGAGTCTTCACTCTGCTGCAACTCTAAAATTTAAACTTTTTCAAAGCTTCTCTTTTTGCTAGAAAAAACTGGCTGAATTAAAAATTGTTTGCACTACTCTATCTTTTAAGTTTGTCAAATAAGATTGGATGAAGCAGTGCCAAGAAAGCTCACATTTAAAGGACTCAAATCTTCTGGGAGATCTTCTATCAAGTGTGGAGGACAGAATGATCACTGAACTCAGACAACTTGAATGCAGATTAACTTTTGAATGCTTAATAAATGGAACTTCAAAGTAGATGTAAAATATTCTCTGCCTTCACTGAATCACAGTGGATGTTACATATGTGATTTGAAAAGTCATTCCATACATTAAATATTGGATTTATGGAGAAAAAACCTGTCAAGTGAAAGTGAAATTTGACTGAAAATTTGACTGAAAAAGAAATAAGAAAATAAAATTCTTGTAGAACTCCAGTAAAACCATGACTATTCAAAAGAGTCAGTGCTAACATTTTGCATACTAAGTTTTCCTTTTCTTTCAAGTTAATAAAAGGATAACTACTGGTTTAGTCATTAATACTTTCTTAAGTTATTTGAATCCTAGGTGTGATTCATAGACACTAATGGAATGGTTTCCTAGTGCTTTAAAGCTCTTAATTATTTTTAAAACTGAACTTTAAAAAAAAAACTAATGAACATGGCAAGTAAAAAGATGTGGGGAAGAAAAAAAAACCATAAACCACATTTCTTGCTGGAAAGTTTTAATATATAATTCTGATTTGCATCTAAAGACACCTACACCATCGTGGTTTGCACACGAAGGCAGATGACAATGGTTACAGACACATATCTTGTATCTCATGAGGCTCATCAGCTGCTTTTGTTCCGTGTGACTCCTCCTCTTCAGTGCATTTAGTTGCCTTCAACTTTTTGCAAAGCTGTAAACTCTGTGCACTTCTATATTTGACTCCAGGAGAGTGGCCCACGTGCCCTAAGAACTCAAGCTTTCTTAAGTACTGAAATCACTGCTAGAGTCTTATTTCTGATTCACAAATTGACACACTGATGGAAAAGTCTAAAAAAATAAATTGAAAGGTTGCTTTAGGGAGGGTGAGGGTTTATTCTCTTTTTATTTTGCTATTTGTTTGTATATTGGTAGGTATATAGGTATATGACTTGATTATAGCTATTTCATTAATGGCAGGTTTTTAGGCTCAATTCAATCAGTGTGTTGGGTTAAAAGTAAATTAAAATAGCACAGCTCATCTATAGTTGGTGACCTGCCCTTCTTTGAGTCATCTGTGCCTGTAAGAACTTCCAGCTACAGCCAGGACTTCAAATTAGAAGGCATTCAGTATTTGGAGCCTTGAAAACAAAGTTCCATAACCTGTTACCTATTCACACACACTACCTATTCAAATACTTCACAAGCTTTTGCTTCTCAAGACCTATGTTAACCACTCCAAAAGCCAAATCATGGCTTCTAACAGAGCCCTGCATCCTTCTTTTGAACAGTTCCCTGCTTATTTTGTTGGTAAAACCAACAAAACAATTTAATTTAGAAATTCATGGCAACAGCTATTGGCTATAACAACTGACACTGCACCTCTCAACAGGGAGTGGAGTCAGCACTGAGCCCTTGCAGAAGCAAAGGCAGATTCCTTTTTGAGCTGCTCTGGTAAGTGTGAAGCCAGGAAGGCAATGGAAGAGATTATTCTTCTCTTGACCCTCCTGCAGCCACATCTTTGAACAGCATCCAGTTTTGAGGCACCCCTGTACAGGACACCTCAACATCCTGGAGGCCCATGACTAGCAGGGTTAGATCTTCTCCCCTTTCCCAGTCTCTCAAGTCTCTCTTCCCCCCAACCTTTACCCTCTTCAGTGCAGGCTCTTCAACAGAAACCATCAGTCTCCATTGCTTCCATCACACAGTGTGATAGAATATTTACTTACTCGATGCCCAGACTACTTGACTAACTTAAAAAAATAACAAGGAGGGACAAAAGGAGATTATCAGTATCTTCAGAATTTATTTTTTTTTATGATTACCAGTGAGTGGTAATTGCTAGTCAGATTCTTAGCTATGCTTTATTGTGAAAAACGAAAAACAAAAGCATATTTTACAAATCTGAAGAGAATTGGACCATCAGAGCTATGTCATTTTTAAACTCACACAATCTGCAGGCAAAACAACAGCAATCTGCTATCAGCACCCTAAAGCTATACTGTTCTGTTGATAGATGAGGAAGTTGTTCTCATCAAATGTATTACTTTGGTTCCCTCCTTAGAATACAAGGATCTCATATGCAGTTATAACCTTATGAGCATCCCTGCTATCAATTCTTAGGAAAAACAAAAAAAAAGAGTGAAGTCTGACCAATAACATATACTGAACTGCTTTTTTTAACACTTAATCCAGAAGCTCACCTGTCCAGCAACATTCAGAATTACTGGCAGAAAGCTTGCAATAGTATTCACATTGTCATCTGCTACCTGACTAGTTTCTGCAAGGATTAAATAAAAAAATTTAAAAAAAAAAATCACAAAATTGGCAAGTCAACAATTATTGTGTAGCATAAAACATATCTTCATCCAATATTTATATTCAATGTTTAGGAAAAAGTATTTTGCAGTGACTTAGCAAAGTATAAAATGACATTTCAATGGAATCAATGAGGAAAACCTTACGTCTACAAAAGATAGATCGTTACACGAAAAACGAAGACATGAATGAAAGAGCAAAACAGCATGGGAAAGAAACCACATTACCAAAACCACATTAATATCCAGTTTCTAGTGGAAACTGTATTAAAGAATCACCTAACCAGGATTAAAAAATTAATGACAATAGCTGCAACAAAAGGGAGTGTCGCCCCTCTCCCCTCCAACCCCTCCCTCCTGAAAACAGTGAATTTCAAGTGAAGAGAGAGAAAAATAACAGGAAATTACCCTAATAAAGCTAAAAGACTAAAAGACTAACAGAAATGTATTTTTCATGAAAAGTATACATTTGGAGGACATTCTTGATGAAATCTATTAAATGCTCTGGACAAAGCTGCTGATGGTTTGAATTCAGCTGTGATCATTTCTTTCCACGTACTAATGTTCACATAATTAATGTAAGAGTGGTGGTTTGAGGCTAGCATCTCTGCACTGACAGCTGCTTCCTTTCTCTCAAGTATGGACACATATACTGGATATATAAAATATAAATGGACACTTGGCAGCTTCACAAGCACGCTGGCAGTGAACTAAAAATCTCATAACCACGTAGTATCGGGCTATTTCAAGGCCCCAGTGTCACGCAAAGGATCCCCAGATGGGTTCAGCAGAAGAAAGAGCTTTACATATTGAACAGAGAGAGACAGTTACAAAAAATTCCACCTTCTCATTCCCTCCCTGACTCTCCAAAAGTCATGAAAGGGCTCCAAGAAGCACAAAGTAACAGATATCTGTCACATGCTGTTCACAACAGCATAGTCTCCTACACCAAGCTCTAAAAAGCTCAAAGGGAAACTGGAAAGCCTCAGACAGAATTTAGCACTGGTAAAAACGCTTTTCTAAGTTAAAGGAGTACTTGTTTGGAAAACATTTCTTTCTTTTTTCCTTTTTTTTTTTTTGACTTGTTAAAGGGGTAAAAATGCCGACTAGCCAGCTTAATCGACTTCTTGATACTTTGCTTTGCCTTGTTTCCATTCCAGGCTTGCAAGAAATTTGGATTCCTTATGCCTAGGGACAAAAGTCTGACAGCAAATACCTATGGTGGACACAAGTATTAATAATTTCTAACAGATTACATATGAACTAGATGTTGGCATTAGTAAGCCCCTCAGATAACTCACTCCAGAGCCAACATGCCAGAATTGGACATAAAGTTACAAGCTGCAACCAGGGTAAAAAATAGTCCAGTCAGACTGCGAACCAGACCTAAAGCCTTGTCATTAGGATATGAATAATCATTTTTCTCTCTGAAAAAAACCCTTCCATTAAACTACAAGCACTTATGAATGCAAATTTCAAAACATTTTGTTTATTCCTCAGACTGAATACAAGTCAGTCTCATGTTTACTTTGAGACTTCCTAAATTATAAGATAATAGAAAGCTGGAGATGCTCCATTCCTACAGTACAAAATAATAGGAAGTTTAGATTACTCCCTACTGACACTTTACATTTCATTCAGGGTAATATCCTAAAAGGTATTTGTTTCATGCCTCAGATGTGGACAAACCTCTGACAGCTCAGAAGACAAAAATCAGGACCAAAATTTGAAGTATTGTCCTCACCTTGTTAGCCTTGTATAGCCTCACCTTGTTCTCATTCTGGAGTGTGACTAACGTAATCTTACTAATTCCTCTTCATCCACCACTTATATTTGCTAATGACATACAGGGAGCATCATTTCTTATTCACAGCTAAACCACATAAAATCAAATCCAACCAGAATCTCTGGTACATTGTTATCAGTGAGGGTACGTGTGGCTTCTGTGCAGACAACATCCATTAGATCATTATGGCAAAGTTTTATTTAAGTTCAAGTACACTCAACACAATTACCAAATCAATCACTGCGAGTCCCACCACGCTTCAGGAAGGACAGCAGAAGTGATAACTACTACTAATAACTACTTTCTCATGATAGGCTGGTTTTCCACTCTGTTTTTCCCTTTTATTTAGATGCTGGATTTCTGAAACAGCAACTTCAAAGTCCTGCATTTCCTAAAAGTGTGAATTATTAATAGCAACATCATTAAGCATCTTTTTATTATTCATTTATTCCTCCAGAGTATTTATGCTTCTGAAAATCTTTCCCCTCCTTGTTTATGGAACTCTATACACCAAGGCACTTCACAACAATGCATTGGTGGTTGCTGAATAGACAACAGCACCTGCTTATAATAAAAACATGTTATCTGAAAAATCCTTCCTTCACATATTACAAAAAAGTTTTGCAGTGCGAGTAAAATGATGATCCTAAAGCACCTTTATTTCTCTTTCCATGATGTTGTTCCTCCCCTAACAAGTGTTGCACAGTGCTCAGATGCTCTTCTACTCCTGTATCCCAGGATATCTCGTGTATCTCTAGGCAGGGATTCCTCAGTCTGTGATGTGCTGCAGAGAGCTGCTGACAGGGTTCCATGGCTTTTACACCTTCTTTAGTTTGCACACAATCTAACAGGGGCACTCAAAGACTAGATGACTTGTTCTGAAGCTTGCAGCTTGCCCCACTCAGAATTCAGGGCAAACTCTGGGTTTAGCCAAAACCACATAACAAACGTATCTGTAAAAGATGGAACCAGGAGCAGCTATTGAGGTCTAAATTCATATTTTTAAGAAATAATTGAATTTTCTAGTGAACATATGACTTGTTTTAAAAAACGCTTTAGATACTTAGGGTCAACTTTTTAAAGTATTGGAGTGCATTGAATTCCAAAACCTTGCAAACATCATTAGGGGCACAACTTCTCGCAATTGCTGTTAGACAGCCAAGCATATTAAAAAACCCAGACAGAGCACTCACCTGGATCTTTGAAAAATCTTTAAAAACATTTGATTGTCAGCAATTCAAAGACCCTCAAGTGTGACAGTGCTCAGTGGAATTTCAACTAAATAAATTTTTTTCTCAGGAAAAGATCAGCATTCAGACATATACAAATGTTAATTGAATGCTTAATAGATATCAAAAGCAAGGGGTTTAAATATATAATATAAATACGTGTATCTCATATATAGCTTTAAATGTATCAACAAAACTCAAGTTTTCTACGTTAGAGGAATTTGGGCCTTCAGTCCTCTTCACTGAGACTATTCAAATCCAGCAACACTTTTTGCCGTGTTTCAGTTTTGCATATGATGCCAACACCAAACCAGAACTATTTTATATGAGAGGAAATTGTAATGTACAGATCTTGCCTTCTCTTGCGTACATCAGCTGAAGGATACAGCCTCCTCAGAGTATTCAGCCATACAGATTTTGCACTCAGGTGGTACCTGAATTCCTCTCACTGAAGATTTTGGCTCTATGCACACGTACATACACCCACAATATCACCTTCTTCAAAACTTGAACTTTGTCTGTCTACCTTACTTTGCCCCCTTTCTTTTAGCAAGTGACTTTGAAATCAATACTCAGTGCTGAAGCTGGTGCAGCTGACGTGGCTTTATGTGTTCTGTTGTGATATGTGCAAACCCCCAGTGTACAGTCCCACTTCAGCATGCCCAGCTAAGGAGAGCTGCTTGCACAGGGAGGTCTGACCAATACGCTTGGTCTGCTTTCACTACCTGGTATTACTTTATCTTTCTGCCTACCCACCCACTGACCATTTCTGTATCTCTGCATCAATACTCACCTATCTATATTTTTTAACTTTTTGTGTGTGCATTTTAAATATTCCTCCCTATAATCTCTCAACTCGTTCAAAAATTCTGGAAATTTTTAGGATTGCTTGCGTCTCCCAGCATTTTCACTGTTTGATCCGCTTTGCTTTTTTTGCTGCTACTTTCTCCTTCTATTAAGTTACTTCTAAAACAACCACACAGAAAAGGAAGCTGAAGGTAGACCGCAAAATAGTCCAAAAATAAAAAGGAACTTCCTCCTCCCACAAAACCAAAACAATTAATAGTTGAGGAAAAGTAATTCATTTAAAGCACCAACTCCTTCAGTTTAATGAAGCAGAAAGATAAGAGGTTGCAAATATTATACACATTAGACCTCCTGGCTTGTAAAACCATACTACTGGTGAAGCTGCTAAATAAACAAACTGTAAGGAGTAAAGAAATTCTTGAGCAAGAGTAATTCTACTGCATCAGACAAGCAAAGAACAGAATATGACATTTCAAACATATTCTAATTCCAGAGCTTGCCAGCGTCACAGGAGCTATCTGGAGCACACAAGCCTAGCTATAACTCTTGTGTAACTGTGATGTACTTATGAATTTTTCAACGGAGATTTGAGAGCTCTAAATTCCTTTGTTTGTGTATCCTTCTTGAACCAGGCTGCTACACAGAAACCCAGCAAAAATAACAGCCAAGAAGCAAGAAAAAACATGTTTTCATCCTATCTTGTTATTAACCAGCAAAAACCGTATGAATTTGTTGTTCAAAAAGGATTTCTGCAGACACTCTTCAAACTACATCTCCTTTTCCTGAGTTACAGACGGAATCTAATTCAGCATGCTTCCATTATTTCTTTTTTTCCCCTCAAAATATTCTACCTTTAAACAGATTAATTACATCATAAATGTTTCTATTTGCATGATGTTTGTATATTAGAGACGCTACAAAAGGATAACTAAGATATCAGTTTCTCCAAAACTTCGTTTAAATAGTCAGATATATTGTGAATTAAACTGTGACCTCAGCAGTCAGACAAATGAACAATTTCCTCCTTAAGTAACTGCACTGGCTTCAAGCCCTCACAAGCCAGATGATAACCCAAATTGAGGCAGACTCAGAGTCTCTTTCTGAGAAAACAGTGATGAATTTGCATTCATTGAGGCTCAGAGTTGTTAAAACATATTGCTGTACACTGTAGCTTGGTTTTGAGTTACACCTGCCTCCAACAAATAATCTACTGTAACATATGCTGTAGGATATATAGACCTGAACTAATCCCAGAACGAACGTTTGGTAAAAGAGAATTTAAGATTTGTAACCCGGGTAACCCCATGTATGATGCTTTCTGCAAACCCCACTGCATGTCTGACTCCAGACAACACAAACACTGTCTTCAGCTCAGACACGCCGAAGCAGAAAACAAGAGATCCTCACGCTGCTCAGCAAACTTGGGAATTTAGCACAGTTACCTTCTGCTATCACAGTATGCCTAAAATATGAATGGCTCATTTTTTCCTCACTTTTCAGTGGAAAAACAAAAAAGGCATTATTACTTTTCCAGTTACTCCCCAGCCACCTGTGTTAACTGTAATGCAGGGCTCTTGGTTCTGTTAGCTGAAATGATGCTTCCATTTCTCACGGCTGTTGGAACTGTAAAATATCCTTAATCATAAAATATGTTGACTACTGCTGATTTTGCTGTCACACCTTCCAACAAAAGCTGATATATTGAAACCACTATTACAAATATTCAACAGAATTTAAACTGCCAGAGTTGCCTCATTTATCATACCCATTTAGCAGATTTCAAGAATCTATGAAAAGCAGAATAAACCAACCCAAAATATAAAAGCAGATCGCAAATTTGCAACTTTATAGTGATACTCAATGAAATATAAATGGTGAGAGTTCTAAAGCATAAGAGTGATGGCAAGGGTCACCTATTTTAACATGTCCCTACTGACTAAGTTTTGAAAAGCTTTGGAATAGGTACAAGATTTTCCCACAGATACTACTATATCAAGCTATACTTAAATCAGAATGTAAAAAGCCAATGCCCAGACATCTTACCACAGTGTTTAGTCTATAGTCAGATAAGAGTTATGTAATATCTCCTGATATCCTTAGCTTTCTCATTTAAAATATTCAGTGGCAGAAAAAAAAAAATTATATCTGAATTATTTCTCCAGCACTCATGCACCTGCATATGTTGTATTTAATTATCATTTTAAAAAATCTCCATATTTTATGGCAGTTACAACCCACAGCAGTGTAATACAGAATAAAAAGACATATGGGCCCTTTGGAGGTGTCTGAGTGAAAAAGCTGAAGTGCATCCCAGATAGTAGCTATACCAGGCAACACAAGTAAGAGAAAATACACCCTCACTAAACACTGCACCTTGCTCTTCAGTGCCCAGAAAGAGCATTTTAAATTACACTGTTTGAATATGGTATTGTTTTAAGGGACTTTATTAATAGCTGCATTGCTCTCAGCTTTCAGAGTCAAGATGAGGATGGCTTTGAAATTTTCTGTATATGTTCGTGCTCCTTGGTACAAAAATTGAAGAACTGAGCCCAAAAAATTGTTTTACTCACACTGACATAGAAACTTGGCCCTTCTGCTCTGGAAAACAGTACCAAAGAGTCACAACCTCTCATAAATTTTTGTATGACAGAATTCCATCTTCTAGCAATTTCAGCAGTCTCTTTGGACCATTAAGCTTACTAGGTTCACTCATGCCACAGAAGCATCAAACATCCTTGGAGAATTCTCCATGAGGTTCTTAATTACAAGTCCAGTTTCTGAATACTTAAAACTCTGGAGCGATATAAAAAATGTCATCTTTACAAATCCTCATTTAAATTCACAAGAAATGTAAATTCAATTCACAAGTTGTTTTCTAAAGAACACAGGTCATTAAGATCTTCGAGTAATGCAACCATAACAAAAAGCTCTACCCTATAACAGTAGTTCTCAAAGTATCCCAAAGTGATTTAACAAAACCAGTTAATGAAGCAACAAGCTCCCCCCTGAAGGCAGAGCTATTTACAGATTCTCAAGTCAACCCTCAATCCATCAAAACCATGGTACAACCTCAAGTGGCTAATATATAAAGTCAAGCAAAATATTTCGCACAGATCAGGAGCTCAAATTTAGAAACCCATCTTTTAGAGAGATCCCTGATTTCTTCAGAAGTCTCAATTTAAGATATTTCAAGAAAAAACCCCTGAGAGGCTACATCAGTACTCTCAAAGAGGTATTGGGTACTGAAGTTGATGAACTCCTTCCTGACTCATCGAACCACTGAATTCCTTGACCAGGCAGCATGAGACGCATCCCAAATTAGCCACTGGATTTTAATCTCCAGTCCATGTTCCTAAATCTCATACACCAAGATAAAAGTGACTCAATTTTAAGGCACCAACATCTTTTCTTTTTCCCAGCACTGAACTCCTTCATTTAAAAGCTTTGACAGGGGTATTAAAGAAACAACAGAAGTCAATGAAAGCGCCCAGCAAAGTATGCAGGAAGTTGCAGTCTGTGTCTCAGGACTAAACCTTGTTGCCTTGGCCTACACCCTAAATGCAGGTTTATTCAAACCCACCCAGCACCCACTCCTGTTACAAGAGCAAATTAGGTTGCCCTTCCTTCTGAAGGATACAACTTTTCAATACAGCCCTCTAATAAAGGAAGCATTTTACAGAAAACAAAATCTACTGTAAGGCTGCCGTATACTTTTATGTCCTACATTTAAAAGATTTTGACTCCTAATGTGCTTCCTTGGAATTATTAAGCTACAAACCGTCTACGGAGATTCTCTTTGTTCTCAGCAACATTATCTTATTTCTCCTTCATGTTACTTGGCAGTTTTAAACAAACCTGTATATTAAGTTCTGAGGAGGCCAATTTTTCTTTCGTAAAGGATGGTTGGGAAGAAACTCGTAAGTAATAAACCAGTAAATAATAAACCTTTCTTCCCCTTTCCTCTGACATTCCTCAGAGGCCATAGGTTGCATCACCTTTCGAAAAAATAAAAAGTATAAAGGTATACATTTTATAATAGTTTTTTTATCTGAGAATATTACTGAGGAAACAAATTTCAGAAAAAGCAGTTTCTGCCAAAGCAGAGGTTAAAAATAGCCACAAAATACTACACAGATGGCTCAACAGATCTAACATACTGCTGTGCAGAGACACAGATTAGTCTACCTCTAGGACACTGCTCTTTTCAATAGGCATATCTTTGGATACATGCAGAAGAACAAGAATTGTGGGGGTGCAGAAGAATGAGGTCCATTTTTTCAACCCTCTCAGTGTCTTTTTATAATACTATGTTGAGCTCTACTGCAGCTTTTGAAATCTGAGTGTTGTAGTCTGCATACACAATCTGAACAAAGAGCAAGACAAAAGGAGCATAATGGTAAACTCCTACTCTGAACACCACCTCACTCTGTCAAGAGCAAAAAGATAAATTAAAAAAACAACAGCACCTAAACTCTAAACAGAAAGAAATCCTTGGGATATAAATGTGCTTTCCACCCCCCCCTTTTCTCCTCCCAGTTGAATATTCCTAGACACCCAGGAGACTGAAGCACTTAAGTCTTCTTATTCTTCCAAGCCTTGTAAAGACTGTTTTGGTACTGAACCCCCAACTTCTCAGCTAGAACAAAATATTCAGTGTAGGTAAGGAAAAAAATGCTCTCTAGCTTATTCTGTCTCCCATTTTGAAAGTTACCCCTCTTCAGCAAGTGAGTTTGAATATTATACTACCTAGCAAAAGGTAGGTTCTATTTCTAAAAAGGTTAAAATAATTTTCTATTTGTTTTCAGGAAATAAGAGATTTGCTGACGTATATCTTTCCTATATGATGAAGAATCCACAGAAAAACTATGCAATCAAGCCCTCCAAAGAAATGAACCTTGGTCTTAATGCAAGTGAAGCATAAAAGGCACAGCTGTAATGGGCAGTTGGCCGTTTCAGGAAGATTACCATTGATTCTGTAAAAAAGAGGGAATTTAGGACACTGTTTTGTGAGCAGCTAGAAAACAAACAATGCATTTAGTCAAAATCTCACCTACAGTAACAAATTACAATAAAGAAATATTAAATTTTAAATAGAAGACTGATATAAAATAGGAAATTTTAGAAAAGACATGATTCTTTCTGCTGCTGAGATCAGTGCCTATGAACTTCAGAGTACCAGATACTCAGCTTCTTTGAAATGCCTCATTACAAGATGATGAATTCTTGATTATGATTTATGTTTGCTTAGTTTTGCTGCAGCCTTTTGCTCAAGATTTCAAGCTGTCCTCCCCCATCCCTAAAAGCTTTAGGCCAAGGAAAACAGAGACTGGACTCATTCACGTGGATTTAGCACACATCACACTGCATATGAGAAGTTTGGGATACTCATATTAGTCACTACTGTTATTGGGTCTGGCAGAGATGGAGTTCATCGCCCCACAGCAGTCCTCACAGTGCTGTGCTTTGCATCTGTAGCTAGAAAGGTGTTGAACCACTGTTTTGGCTACTGCTGAGCAGGGCATCAGCACTGTAACACTCCTTCCTCAGTTGAGGGCAAGATCCTGGGAGAGGACACAACCAGGCCAGCTGACCCAAACCAACCAAAGGGATATTCCATATGATGTCAGCTCAGATATAAAAGCTAAGGAAAGGAGGAGGAAGAGGAGGGGGTCATTCATTGTTTACAATGTTTGCCTGCTAAGCAACTGCCCCACACCCTGAAGCCCCACTTCCCAGGACAGGGCCAGACATGGCTTGCTAACGGGAAGCAGAGAAGTAAACGTTTGCTTGTGCAGGCGCAAACTTTCCCTTTTTGCTTTAGTAAACTGCTTTATCTCAACCTACGAGTCACTTTCCATCTTACCCTCTCTCCCCTGTCCAGCTAGGAAGGGGAGTGATAGAGCAGCTTAGTGGTTACCTGGCACCCAGCCAAGGTCAACCATAAAGAGCATTCTCTCTTTTCCAAAGTTTGATGGCAGCGCACCTTAATCAGGATTTCTTCAGGAATAAGGAGGTGAGACCAACAGTCTCCTCAAAAAGTAAGTGGCAAAACCCACTCGGTTCTTATAAAGTTGTATGACTACTGCAGACATACAGTTTCATCAATCACACAGCATATTGATCATGAGTTTGAACACAGAACTAGAACACTGACAGTTTTGGGGTGGGTTTTTCAAAGATTATTACAGAACAGCTGGATTGCTCCTGAAGGGCCTTGACAGCAATTCTGGAGCTTGCTAATCATTGCTGCAATATAAGATATGTTTTCATATTTTCTTATGAAAAACTAAGGATTAATGCCATGGCTCCAAGTCACCTCATGCGTTTACAAATACAGACCTGACAGCTGAAAAAAAGATTTTTTTAATACTAATTTGAACCTGACTAAACTAGACTTCTTACAATTTGAAAAGCACCACTCATTACCCCACATGAGACTGGCTAAAATGCAAAAATGCAAGGAAGTAAATTTATTATAGGATTACCAGAATGGAATAAGTGCTTTGAATTATTTATTTGCAACTAACCATTCAAAGAAAAGAACTTGAATGAGGCAAAATCCAATAAATGACCTCATGATTTATGCATGAAGAATACCATTTCAAATCATAATGTATGGCATACTGCACTATGAGAAAAAAAAAAAGTTTGTTAACAACTAAAACAACTGAAAGAGAACAAAGTGAGAGAAATCTTGATTGTAATTGATCTGTCAAAGTAGAATTAGAGAGGGAAAAAATATAGCAAAAATATTGGTTCCAGGATGGAGAAAAAAATAAATAAATATTATTGAGGGAATTATCTTTTTTTCTAACATGAACACAATATAGGTTTTACAGCGATGGCAATTCCAACCACAAATTCACCTTTGTATTTGCTGACCAGCAAGAGCTTTTGTTTGGCAATTAAAAAAGCCCAAACAAACAAACAACCCAATACATGGACTGAACCGAAGTTGTATGGGCATTTTTAACACCGGAGCCCCACTCACAATTACAGCTAATATTCTTCTTCAACATTTATACCTGGGAAACAGTACGATACGAAGACTAAAACCTGAAACAAACCTAGGAACAGCAGCAGTGGAGGAACAGAGGAAGTTCAGTGAACTCCAGAGCGTGAACGACCTTCGCACATCACGCGCGTGGGCATCTCCAGAATCACCGGCACAGCAGCCGAGCACCAAAGCAGCCCCGCGTCTCGGGGAGAACAGCTTGGGCGGGGAGGGAAGGGGGAGAACGGGGACCGGGCTGGGGTCAGGCCGGACCGGGGCCCCGCGGGTTCCCCCCCAGCACCCGGGTCGCGCAGAGCCCGGTTCGCCCCGCCGGGCTCCCTGCCCTGCGCCGCAGCCTCATGACTTCACACCCAGCCAAACACACCCGACAGCATCCCCGCGCCTCCAGAACAGGACCCGCATGCGGACACCCGCGGGCAGCAGGAGGGCGGGCACGCAGGCGGGGCGCACCTGCAACCTGCGGGTCCCACCNCCCTCCGCCCGCGGCCCGGGGCAGAGCACTCGGTCCGGGGGGAAAGCCCGTGTGCGCCCTGCTGCGGGGGAGCGCCGGCAGCGCGGGTCGGGGGCTGTCCCTCGTCCCTCCCGGGCCCCTTGAGACGACAGCAGGTGCTCCTGCTGAGGTGAAGGGCAGCGAAGTAAAAATGGAACAGATGCACTGACGTCTCAGCGTTGTGATTAAAGTTTGTATTAGGTGGCCCCCATCCCCCTCGTAGCGCCGCGTCCCCGAGTTGCGTTACCAGCTTTTTTTCTTTGGGTTTTGTTTGGTTTCTTGTTTTTGCGTTTTCAAAACTTAGAGTTTCGATCTTACTGGAGATAGCTTTTTACAAAAAGACATTCAATTGTATATTCAAGCCCGGTGTGGTCCGTTTCTACACTACTCGTATATTACAATTTCCCCTTTCTTCACACTGTACGCCAAGAGCCTCATCCTGGACGATAGACAATTCAAAGTTTAAAGGTTTTTATGTCTTTCCTCTGCTCACATTATTCTCTCTGGGTTCTGAGAGTAAGTTTTATGATAGTATAATTCAATTCCTGTAAGATGTTTTGGCTTTAACTTTTCCACTACAATAATCTGTTTTTTTGATTCTCCTTAATTCATTCACTCCAGTCTGCATCTGGCAGGATCCATCTCCTCCATTTAGGGATACACACATTATTTACTCAACAGAAGTTAATTCAATCACCCATTGTAACCTGTGCAGCTAGCACAGATGACAGCATTCCTTCAAAGTTTGTGGCTTCCTTTGTGTGCTTGATGTACAAGAGATTTCTCTCTGACAGTAAAGCAAAGGCAGAACTTTCCCATAGCTGACTGGGGATTGTAGTACACCATCTGCCCAAAATATTACATAATTGCCATCCCTTACTACAGGCCAGTCTGTGCTATAAAGTTGTACTACTTAGTCTATATCAATGTAGTTAAACAACCAGGATGGACACACACTTTTTATTTTAATATAAGAATGTTTTTCCTCTATGAAAAAATATTAAACAACCATAGTTGTTTAATAAATCAATGCATCCATGCATGGGCTCTTACAGATAGACAGGCAGAATAAAAATTGCATCCTAACTGGGGAACTATTCTCCAGCACTTTTCTCTAGAGTATAACAGACACTGCTCTTACATAACATGCAGCTGACACATCCAATTGATACCATAAGGGAAAAAAAATAAACTTACCTCCTCAGGGGTAGCTGACCAAATTTTGGGTTTGTTTGGAACATTTGCAGAAGGGTTGTTGTCCGTTGGTTTAGGAAAAGATGCAGAAGCTACAGTGTTGTTTATCCTACTCATTTGTCATTCTCCAGTGGCTCTCTGCACACTGGAGATAATAGATGAGGCATTCCTCTGCACTCCTGCAATTTCAGGAAAACTGCTGGGAACAGCTCTCCCCTGCTGAGAGACAGCACTATAGATCTTGCATGGCAGAATCGAAGTCAGCCAGGCTGACTTGTTGATCAACAAGTGCTGGCAAAGTAGAAGCAAGGCAATAGAAGAGGTAAAATTAAGTCCTTGTTTACTTTCAAGCTTTACTGTAGACATTAGAATGGATTCATAGGCATTAAAACCAAATCTAAACCCTACAGCTGAGAGTCACTGGGGAAAAAAGAAAATATAATAAAAACTATAAACTTGGTAGTTAATAATCAGATGCAGTCTGAAAAAAACAAGTGTAGTTCTTCCGCTGTAATGGTCTAAACCTTTGTCATGTTCTAGGTCAGATTTATTTCTTTGAGAAACCTTTTGGCTTGCAGGTGAAGTGGAAGAGCAGCATACATTATGCTCCTTGTCTTACCAGAGCAAAACAAAAGAGGGCTATTACCGGCTCTCCGATGATAATGATCTACAAAATGCAGAAGGGAAGAAAGGTGCTGATCAGTAAAATTACAGCTGGAAGAGATTATCACACACTCATTCTTGGAAAAGAGGCTGTCAGCTGCCTGGTGCTCATGGCCGTCCTTCTAATTTCTGGTCCACAATCTTCAGGAAGAGTTATGGAACTCCTGAGTTCAAGCAGATTTAACTGTCACTATTAATGCACAGAATGATGGGAAGAGAAAGCCAGGGTAAGGCAGTGCTCAAAAACCCTGCAGAAGAATTACATTCTGAGACCGGAGGACAGCTATTTTTCTATTTGTTTTTTTTTTTTTTTTACTAACAAAGCTCTATTTTTAACAATAAATGGCATGAAACTACAGATATGACAGCTGGAGGTAAGGTCTGTAAAGAGAAGAAAAAAATATCTCTACAAAGGTGTTTTAAATTAAATCCTTCACACTGTCAGCTGACTAAGCTGGATAATTCTAAAATATGATCCTATGAGGATCTAGAAAGATAATTCTTTGATAAATAAGCAGAGATTGGTCCAGTTCAAAGGTGCTTTTAGACTGCAGATAACCGAACAATTAAGAGTTGATGGCTAAAATATGTAGGAAATGCACACCTTCCTAGGCTTCATATGTACAGGCTACATTGGCTTGAAGCTTATTAAAATAAAAATCTACCATCACACACACTGTCCAATGAATACCTTATCTTTTGAAATAATTAGTTATATTAAGCTAAGTATTACATTTATCTCTGTGTAAGATTTTATAAGTATTTTCTAAAATATGAAAACTCTGGAGAGATCTAGAGATTAGAACTAGACCAAAATCTTTGACCTCTACAATTCAACAGAACCAAAATAATGACTAAAAAGTTTAAGGTTGATCTTGCTGAGATTTACTTAGGTTTTAGGTATTTAGTTTTGACATTAGGATTAATTCTCTTTGATAGGTAGACATGCCTTTTTCATGAGATAGGGTCTTTTTCAGAAGAGATTAGAAAATAAGATTTGCTGTTTTGGTCTCGCTTCATGTAGCTCAAAGCATATCTGTATTACTTGAGATCTGTAAAAATTTTGAATTATAAGAACAGGAGGATTGAGTTGTTTTGCCACTAGAACAGGCTATGAGAGAGATATGTTTTAAATTAAATTTTCTTCTTCCATAGTGCTTTTCAGAATGTCACAAGAAATAGAACCTTAAATTAAAACCTAATTAGTCTCTGATGTGTTTTATGTCAATTATTTCCTTAAGAAATATAGCCACCTCAAAAGTTAACTATAACCAGCTGTTAACTATTGTCCAGAGAGGAAACTAAACTTACTCCAAAAGAAACTCATGAGGTTCAGTGAATGCAAAATTTTGCACCTGGAAAATCCCCATACATCAATTCAGGCTGAGCAGCAGCTCTAGTGGAAAGGACCTGAAGGATGTGGGAAGCACCAGCTTGAACAGCAGCCAACTATGCACTTGCATCTCAAATAAAGAAACCTCAGGAGAAATGTATCCAGTGGATCAAAGTGTTATTAATCCCATTTACCTGGCATGACTGTAGCTGCACCTGCAATTTTGTGTCTAGCTTTCCCACTTCACATCCACTCAATTCAGGAAAGGTGTTAGAAGATTGGAAAAGGTCCATAAAAGAGCTGCCCAAGAAGGTCAGGGGTCTACAATATATAAGCCATGAGAAGTTGAAGAAACTGAGTTTATTTAATCTGAAAAATAAACTAAGGGGTTCCAGCAGCCTACAATTATGTGGAAGTCACTTGCAAAGGTTACAGTGAGGTGTCTTTTCAGTGGTAAATGATCTGATTAGTGACAATAGCCACACATGATGGCATGGGAGGTTCAGGTTGAGCACTAAGAATAAGTTTTTACAGCATTGGTAATAGAGAAACAGAACATGTTACCCACAAAGAGGTGAAATATCTGCCCTTGAAGGTTTTTATAATTTGCCTTGACTAAGCTGTGTCTGACCCAGTCTGGTGATGGCAGTGGAGGTTCAAAACAGGAGGTTGAACCTGCAGTGGTTAGAACAGAGGATGTAATGAAAAGCACATGCAAGGGAGCTGGAACCAAATTAATTCAAACCAGGAGGCAGATGCACAATTTTGAATTTTAATGAAAATAAACTCTAAAGTTAATTTTTTCATATCTGCAATGACAGATTTTGTTGAATATGTGCTTATGCAGCTTGTCAAAGCGCAAAATAGCAACATGATATTAAATGTCCCTTCTCAAACATACCAATTTCTAAAATTCTTGCAAAATACAATTTCTAAGCAATTTGCAAGAAAATTTTTGAGACAAGGTGATTCCTTAGTCTAAAATGTTGTCTGGGGTATTAAATGTTTAAAGCAGCATCCAAAATTATTTATTCTCTATCGTTTTTTATGTAATACATTTAAATAGTATGAAAAAATCAAGATTTACGGAATTGTTGAATCCATCTCTTTTGGGAAGGGCTGTTCTGTACTATGTAAAGCACTGAAATGCAAATTTATCTTGTTCAATATTTGCAGTAAAATTGATTGCAAGTGTTCTGATCTTACTGAAAACAGCGAGAATTTTGCCACAGACACTAACACAAAGAGGAGGCCCTTCATTATCTCTCCTGAAGCTGTTAGTCACTATGGAGAAGGTCTAGAAAGCAGATTATGGAGCATGCTAAAGTGTACTAGATGAATTTAAAAACTCAACTTTTCTATAAAGATTTTACTTAGTGTTGCTAAGACACTAACTCTTGAAGTCTCACTGATTTCCATATTTTAATATTTCATTTCTATGGTAATTGAAGAGACATTTTCTCTTGATATAGATAGAATTTTCTTCTATCCATGGAACTGATTGTGTTTTCTGACTGATATAAAGTGTTTGGGACTCAGTTCTGTAGCTCACTGCAATTGCATCCATACTTCTGTGTAATCACATTTGTATCCTGACAATTTCCCTGAATAGAGTTACTTTTGCAGTTTTGGCATTAATTTACCCAGCTAACATGAGAAACAGAAAGAAACTTACAGTCCATATATTTACTAAAATATAATTTCCCTCAGTAAAGAAGCTTGATTTTTTTGGTAAAGTATTTGGGTCAAATGCCAAACTAGAACTCTAAGGAGTTCCTCTTTCTTGTGCCTGCTATATACACTGCAATCCTTGGAACAGACCCATACAGAAATGAAAAGATGGATGAAATGTCTGTTGCTAAAAAACCCTTCAACAGTAATGCAAAGGGATTATAAGGAAAGCACTAATATCAAGAAACAGCTGAAGAGGGAAAATCAGAATGATAATAGCAGCATCCAATTTACATGACTACACAAATTTTCCAAGTAGCCAAACTTCTACATTGTCACATTTTTCTTTTCTATTATACACTTGAGTTTTCTTATTTCACTTTTTATCTGAAACAAACAGCAAGAAAGTTTATTCTTATCCAAGCTCTGCAGTACCAGCACTGGTTGACTCAGCACCCACAAAACTTTTTCCCAGGGGATCTTATTACTAATTCCCTGAGCAGCCTGAAGACTGCTCTCCTTATGTCCAGAGTTGAGGTTTTGCTGGCACTTTCCCTCCATTAATTGGTGTTGTAATGGCAATGAACAATCAATAAACTTTGTGATTAGGAGTTTGTTGACAAAAGGCAGCAAAAAACATGTCAGGGAATTATGTGAACCTGGGATTCTATGTTGATTCTACTTTTTAGTACACTGTACCCTAACAAAAGAATTCATTGCCCAGTATTTATGGAATAGCTTATAATAGCATCCAATGCATATTTTTCAACTCTAAGTGTAGCTTCTGAATAAAAGATGTTTCCCATCACACAAGGAGATGTGTATGACAAAAATGCTCCAGTCACATCATGGTGATGGAGCCATAAGGAGAAGGTTGACAGAACTGCTCTCTCAGCCACAGCCTGTCCCCCCCTTATATTTAGCAGCCAGAGGAGTTAACCCCATCCCAACCAACAGGTGGAATAGGTTAATTGCTTATATTTTTTTCTGATCCCCAGCTGTAGCAATTCACATCAATAATGGCTTATTAAGAAACAAGGCTTTTTTCTTTTGGCTTTAATTCATTGATACCATTATTCAAAGTTATCTGTGGCTATTTTTAGTTATATTTGCATTGTAACACTGACATCCACTGGCCAATGGAAATAGTGGCAGGTTATTTTCCACTGAATAGGACTTGGTTATTAAATACCTAAACAGATCTGCTTAGGAATAAAGTAAATAAAACTGACTGTTCATTGTCCAGTGAAACATTGAATATATAATATTAAAGATTATGGTACTTTGGTATTACAGATTTTACATTTAGGGCTAGTCTCCTCAGGTAAGGAGGTAAAGCAAAAATATAACTAAATCCATCACAGCAGCAAAAGAAAAGTAGTCTGAAAATAAATATTCATTAAAAATATTAATGGTGATCAGATAGTTATCATGAGGACATCTGCTTTTCACTTGACAGGAAAATAATAAAGTAGAATTTCTTGGCAATAAGCAACAGCAAGAACAAATCATGTATCTGTTGTATGGAGGGTGAGAAGCAGAGAAAATGCACCCTGTTAAAGATCAGCTGAGGCTTTAAGCTTAGGAGGTTGCAAGATAATCACCTTCCAAGAAATGCAGAATTGTTGATTGTATGAGAAATCAGGTAAAAGCAAAATTCAGAGCAAAGAAAGATTAGAAACCCATTTCCTGTTTGCTGCTGGCTCATAAAAAAATTCAAAGTAAAAAAAAAAATTACTTAAACCCAATACATAGTATGTTCTCAGTAACAAAAAACTGAATAAGCCTAAGAGAACTAACCTAGCTTCACAACTAGCATTGCCAAGAATGGTTACACAGAGTTAAAATTTTTCACTGCTCCTTTAAAAGTTATATGGCTCTGGCAGCCCTTTTTTTATTTCCCCCCACTCTCAAAGAAAAATCCCAGCATACTCTGTCCTGTTAGGAATGTACACAAATAAAGACAATAATCCCTATTGCTACAAACATTGTGTATCTGGACCTCTTCCCTGGACTTGAATGGGAGGACCACCCTGGTGACATGTGGCAGGGAAAATGGTAATAATATACATCAGTTAATCTTGGTGCTGATGAATTGCTCTGCAGGAAAGGAGATGCAGTGGGGAAAGGGTTTATGCTGCAAAAAGGAGCCTCTGTTCACAGAAAACAGTAGAAGATGAGAACCTGAGGTAAACAAGGAACATGACTTGGATGGTTGAACTTCTATCTGTACTGGAGAAATAAAAAGTGCAAACCAGTGTTGAAGTATGGTGGGAGGAAAATCCTTACTTGATATCTCCCTGCAACAGTTGTCTGTTTGAATCTGAAGCACTTGTTGGTTTTATGCTGATGCTTTGCCTGAGATGCACATTTTGGGAAAGGCATCAGGAAGAGGAAACATGGTGCAACTGCCTGGAGAGCCTTACATTTATTTCAGTTAATTATTCATCTGAGTTACTTCTGACATGGGGAACTTCTTTCAGTGTAAGCACTCCCAAGCATGAGTGATAAAATAAAAAAATTAGCCTGCTCAGAGAACAGCTCACAAATACTGTTCTTCCTCTCATACTACTCTGTCCTCGTCCAGCCATATCAGCTTAGCACCCAGAGCATTTTATGCACAGCAATGGATTTATTCTCAGAAGAGGTGAGAGGCAGGACTTGAAGTAGCCCATGAAGTATTGATGTAGCCTCCCTTACAGGTCTGGAAGGAGAGAACTGCACAGATGCCACAGAGGTAACATGACAATAACATGGATGCAGATTTTCCAGTTGCTAGGTGGGCTGGAAGCAGACCATTGCATGCAGAAGGTAATTTACTGGTAGGAGCTACTCCCCCTTTCTTTTTCTTTTTTTTTTTTTTTTTTTTGGAAACAGGAGCTACTGAAACCAGAAATCACAACCGAGAGTGATAGAGTGACCAAAATTATCCAGTTACAAGTAATTGCAAGGAACAGCTTAAAAACTGCATACTCATGATCCATGACAGTATTTTTGCCCTCAAGGAATCAACAGAGCCCTGTTTTAAGAAGCAGTGGAGTAAAGGAGAAACAAGATATTAAGGATACTGTAATTTTCAAAACCCTCAAACATTTAATTTCTAAGCCTTGGACCCGTCTGTCTGTGCCCTCCCCACACCTGGGCATTCAGTCCTAGGTTTTCCTCCCCATTTCCCTGGTTATTAATGGAGCAGGATCTACCAGCACCAAACAGCCACAAATATCATGGTGAAGGTTCTTTTAGAAAGAAATAATTCAAGTCTCTGCTCTCCCCAAGCCCATTTCACAGCAATTAAATATACATGTGACCGCAGGAGAAGGTATCTGATGTCATGTTATTTCAACTGGGTGAAAAATTTTGTTGTAATAAACACTGAATAATTTATACAAACCAGTGGCTGCTAGAACAGCTTATGTAAGAGAAGAAGGAAATGTCTGGTAGATAGGAGACACCTGGAATTCGGGATTCTCTCTGCTCTATGAGACACAGCACTCCCGCTGTCACAGACAGCTATGGCAGCTTCCACATTTTTCAAGGTTAACTTCCATTTTTGATTGAGTTATCTCCAGTACCTTTGCAAAAATCTCCCTTGCATCTCTCCAACACCATTTCTCCTGTAAGCATCTACCAAAAGAAAGACACATTTGGAGAGCAAAATAAAGTTAAACTACGTGAATATCATTCGTAGTTACAAGCAAAAGTTGATTACACACTCGCTGACACGTGCAAGTCCCTTATATCCTGTAAGTCTCAGGAATTGAGGCAGATTCCAAATACACAGGCTGTAGTTTACAAAGGCGAAAGTAAAAAAGATAGGGTAAGGAAACTATAGGACATTAAATATTAAAAAGCATGAGGAAGAAACTAAATACTTGGGGAAATAGATTGGAAAGTGATATATATATATAAATGAAAGACAGGAAGTTTATAGACTTATTGTCTGCTTAATATTTTGAATAATTGGAAAGCATGGTGTAATCTGACACTTTGAAACAAAGCTGTTGGTAAACAGCCCCTTCCCTTGAGAAGAGGACATTAAGCTCTTTTGAAAGATTAGAGCAATAAAAAAGGAAAAAGGAGTTTTCATAAGTGGTTGTTTCATAAACTCCTTGCCAAAGAAGAACAAAAAGGAAAAATTGGAGTAGGGACAATGTTAACACTAAGATTATATGTAACTACTTGAGCATCTAAATACCAGTATCTAGAGAAAAAAAAACTTGTCAGACCTAATAGAAAAAAGGAATTATATACAATTTAATTAGTGAAAGACTCGTAGTAGAAAACTGGAATCATGTTCTTAGGCCTGATCTTCTCTAGAGCTGAATTTGGATTGTACAGTAACAAAGATTTGTCTTTCTTTTATTTCATTGTAAAGATTAATGAACAGTAATGAAAGTGGAAGAAAGAAAAGGATGTTGGGGTCTAAAAACTACTTGTGTGAATACGTAGGGCACTGGAGTATACCCCTCTTTTCCCTTACAAGTTTTCTGTCATTTAATCAAACTCCTATGCAGTTGCTATAAGTAATATAAGATCTAACACTTTTTCCAGTTTGCAAAATTAAATATTTCATTTTATAACAGCATAGATACCTTCTGATACAGGTTTCCTCATCCAGAATTAAATTATTTTAAAATGTAGCAATTCCAGAGATTTTTTTTCCCCAGTATGTTCCTGTGTGCCACTGCCCCATCTCTAAATCCTTAAAAAGTAATGAACCAATGCATATAAATGATAAGTTTATGACAAATTTTATGTTTATGATCATTTGAGATGAATATGAAGTATAATTTATCATTTAAATTGTCCCTTTTGGTTTCTACCCATCCTATTTTTACACGTTCTAAAATAGACATTTCTGTACCTGCTCCCCAACACAGGATCTTTATTCTTTAATTGAATGAACACAGTGCAGGGAAATACAAAACCAATTCAGTATCTACTAGGAACTCACAAAATTTAACCACCTCAAAAATATTTCCTTTTCAAAAAACTTCTAAAAGTGTATCAAATTACAAAAAAAAATCCTCCATAGGTTTTTTTTCCCCCTTTGTTCCCTTACTCCTGACTACATGAAACTATTCAAAAATGAGAAACAAAAGCCCCAGTCTTGTAATCATGGGGCAGGAACTGACTCACTGCATGGATCAATACCACTGGAAAATCAGCTGAATCTGTAATAAATGCACACATTTACATGGAAAGCATTTAAGAGATTTTTTTTGTTGTTGTTAAAACTTTTCCCCAAAGATTTCTCCTGTACAACATTATTTGAAAAGAGGTTCCAAATAAGAGTGTTTCGGAGACCTTTTGCAATCATTTACTCCAAGACAAATCGATACCATAGTTTATATACCATCAGTGTGAACAGTCAGAAAGAGCACTGATAATCCCCAGATATCACCAGGGGATATTTTTTAGGAATACATATATCCATGACTGTGTGCACAGCACATATACTTGCTCATTGATGATAAAACCTGTTATCATCCTTATGCCACCTTAGCATATTTTATTAGAGCGAAAAATCTCCAATGGATAAAATTTTGTTTCCTGTAGAACTGGCACATTCCCCTGTAAATCATATAACCAGGAAAAAATTTCTGCTGTGTTAGTATAAAAACCATCAGATTTAAATAGTTCTATCTGGTGTCCTGGCAAACCAGAAAGCCTGTGGCACTAAGTACAGTAAGACACTATGACATGCTCAATGCCATGAGATTCTTTTCAGCCATACAAATTTATCTTGTATGTGTAAATCTGCAGAGCTTTGAGCATGTTCCCAAGCTGATATGGTCAAAAGCAGTGATGTTAAAGATCAGAAAAATAACAGATGTTGCTTACTCTCATGTGTTCCATTCTCGATCTGGCTATGTTACACTTTCAGTAACTTTCAGCAATTTTCAGAAAATCTTCCCATATGTAGATTTGAATATTTTTAGAAGCATTGAAACTTTAGGAGATTGATAATATCCATTATCACAATTACAACTGAAATCTAAAAGTAGACACCCAAAAGGATAGCTGAGTCTGTTCTCCACATGTAAACTAATGGTATAAAAATGTGAAACAGGATTTTATTAGAAGAAAAATTATTTCAGTAAAATGGGAATATAATGGTTATTCAGCATGAATTTCAAGGTAACAGTGTATGATTTAAAACTGGCTTACTCAAGCCAATGATTGCTGGAAATGAACAAGACTGGCTTGAACAGCAGAGTTATTACTCTTTGAGAGTTTTCTTGCCTCAAGGCCAAGGGATTTCTAGTGCTCTTCTATCCTCTAGATGGAAAATTGTGACTCTGCCTTCAGGGGGAGTGAATGGCTCTTCAGTCTGCTCTTGTGTTTTTGTCATCTTTACCATCATTTCAACCGTATCAACTTATATGATTGCCCCGCTTTATCAACTGGAAACAGAACCACATTTTTATTTTTCTTTATGGACAAGTTCAATTGTGCTTAAAGACACATGTTCTTCTGCTCTATATGCATCCTTTTTTGATTGCATGAGGGGCATAATTTTACTCACCTCAGAATCATTTAGCCAATAAGCACAATAAGCACACAAGGCAAGTTTTAGAGTTGCTTTCTGTCCCAAAATTTACAGCAACAGATAAAAACATGAAATGAAGTTAACAATTCTACGCTCACTGGTGCTAACAAAAAGCCTCACATGCTCTTCAGGGGTTTTCATTACCATGGCTAAAATTGTTGCCTGGTTAGCAGGATATTTGGCCCTGTAACAACAATATTTTACCTCATGGTACCATATGTAGAGAGAAAAAAAAGTCTTCATTTCAATTATTTTAATTGGGCTTCTCAGGAGTTAAAAGATTAACTCCATTGTCATAAAATGTGTAAAAGCATCACTGTATATGAAAGACAGAAACATCACCTTGGTGCATTTCCTAATTCTTTTTTCAGTGTTAGGTAAACTAACCTATTTTGCCTAAAGTAGTCCAAAGGCCATTCTCTTGGGAAATCTGCCAGAAAGTTCTTTCTGTGCAGAAGTCTACTGAATGACATTTTATTATTTTAGATATATTAAAAATAGCTTGCAAAACTACATTTAAACCTTTATATCATATTTTTCCATCCGTAAGTATTTTTCCATTATCCAAGAAATATCATCATAGCATGAAAGAAAACTGTGGAAAATCTTTTCCCCAGAATTTCACTATTTTTTTCTGTTTCAATAACATGGTTTTATTTATTCCTTATTGAATAAATTAAAGAGGTAGCTTTCAGCAGCACAATTCCTATAGATTCTTTGGACTGAACACCAAAATAGTAGTGAAAAAACCAAAAATTTGAATGTGACTATCTTATCAAAAGGGTCCTCAGAGAGACCTTTGGAAAGAAATTAGTAGGATAAGGTCATGACATGACAACTATTCCCAATACAATTGTTTATTTCCCCAGGCTGCACCAGTCTCTTCATAGCAGTCTTTACTAACAGCATTTAGGAAATGCCCACTAAGATTTAATCTCAAACTCTCATGCAAGAAACATCCTTAAAAATTAACTTAAGGCAGAGAATATAAGTCCAAATTTTGTTATAAATGCTACACGCTTCCTAAGGAAGACATCATAAAACCATCAGCTTCACAGATGTTCTTCCAATAGTATACGCAGAGTAAGAAGAAAAAAAAAACCCAACAACAACAACAAAAAAGAAGCCTATAAAACATCACAAACTGAAGGGTGATTCAGTCAGATATCTCTCCTGACCACGCAGGGAACAAAGGAGTGCCAAAATCTTCCTGCAGATATCCAAACAAAAGTTCCATAAAGCAAAGAATCCGGTACTACAACATATCTACTGAAAACAGCTGCTGGAGATTGTATTTCCATTGCTCTCACATAAAGATACACTGGGATCAAAGATCAGAATGGCTGAGCTGCTCTGCTTATCCTGAAGAAGAGATGACATCAGTAGTGAGTCCTATAAAATCAATCCAAGTTGAAATGACTCTTTGAAAGCATCACAGCTAATAGCACAGTCAATGAAGACTAGCTTCATGAAGCTAACTAGAGATAGATAACTTAGAGAAGAAAATAACATACTGTATTTATTTTAAAAAATCTTATAGAAAAGAAACACAAACAAGCAGATCCTCTTCGTGATAACTACTGTCTCCTTTAAGCACTTCATTTGGCACACACTCAGCCAATCCAAACTTTTTCAGTATTTCATTTTAAAAGTGAACTCCACAAGGTGTTTGCTTATACAGTTTCGGGGTTGTTAGCAGCATTTACTAGCTGCAATCAAATTCTGAACTTTTCTTACAAAGCCTGAAGTGAGGGTTTTGAGTAGGAGAGGCATGCTTGACAAATGCCAACATGATCAAAGCCTACAGTCAGGACAGCTAGAAATAAGCTTGTCTGGACTTAGCCTTAAGCTAGGGCTTCAAATTGTTGGCCTTATAAAAACTGAAGAATGCCTGTTACCAGAGAGAGACATCTAAGTCAGATGCAGTCAATAAACACCTCAGTTCATCTGTTCTGAGGCAGAAAAACTCAGTCTGCTGTGTTCCAGTACCCTTCTACACACACTGACAGAGCTTCATTCCCAAGTGCTAAGGAAGGCCGGGAAGCTCAGGGTGAGATAGAGGAGGCCCATCTGCACCTCTGCCCAGCAGCAACAATAAGCCCATGATTCCTTTATGGAAATACTACCAAACTCCTTTCCCTATGAAACTGTATAATACTGCTTTCTTTTCCCCTAGGTCTTATCTATGTTATATTTAGCTCACAAGGACTTTTGAGTGCTGGCAATTTCTTATACAAAATTTACAAGTCTTTCCTATTACAATGAGTGTCTCAGTTTTCGGGGGCTCTCTGGGCATTATCAGGGTCAAAAAAAAAAAACCTGATCAGATATAGGCATACCAGATACTGCTTCCCTCTAAGTGACATAGAACAGATTAAATTCGGGCCTAAACTAAAGTTTCTTTATATCAGCTAGTGATCTGAGCCTTCTCTTCCCCTCATTTCTCAAAACAAAGCCAAAATTAACCTAAGTGAAAGACTTCTTGACAATTCTTCATCTTCACAGTTGTTAATGCTTCTTCATATTGCTGCTGAAATCAGGCCTTGAAGCACCAAAATGTCACAGGAAAGGCATTTCACACACTAATGACTGTGAGCAGGAAATCATGGAAAACTCATGAGAAACCACATCTGATAAATGTACGGGCTTGAATCGTTGAGATACTGCACTTCAGAGGAATAAAAAAAATTTGCTTGTGATTCCCAAGCTGAACCTCGACTGTGGAACTCATTTATAAATAGTCAATGAAAACAGTCAGAAAAAAAGAACCAGTGTCTCATTGTCATTCCAGACATTGTCTGGAAACCAGTTTCAGCCTTCTGTGAGGTGAGAAACACGGAACTTCAGAGGAAATCTTCCCACATTTTTCCACCTCTTAAGTTATTTAAATTAATTATAAAATTTGATTCATTTGTTTTTGTTCGCAGACTAATGAAACGTTTGATTTCACTTCAAAACTTCCTAATGAGAGAAAAAATTGTATTTTGAACTCTCACTAGAGGGAGCTCCGGGTTTATGTATAGCTAGGAAAGGGAACACGCAGGGGGATCTCAGCATTTGTTTTTATACAGTTTAACAGCTTGAATTAATTTCGTCTTTATCCAATTACTTTACTAAGCAAATCAAAGGAGGGAAAAACAAACAAACCAAACCAAGCAACAGACCAAACCCAAACGACAGAGTTACTCAGGTATTCATGGGATGCCATGAAAGTTTACAAGGGTCTTGCTGTTTCTCTGAATTGTTTCTGGGTTTTTGTCTCCATGATTCAGAGACAAGCCTCTCCTCACCCTTTTCTGCCATTTCATTTGTACACTGCCTTAGCCAGGAGACAGGAGATTTTATAGCCACAGAACTTTGCTGTGGCATAGTATCCTAAATTTGCCAAAGAAATCTCATACAGGTCCACAGAAACACCGTACATTATGGGATTATGTATTTATTTGTTCCTGATGGATTTTTTTATATATACAATGCCCCCAATTATTTTTAAATATTCACAAACATCTACGTAATCAAATAATCTGAATTCCAATGAATTCGGATTTCAACTATTCCACAGATTTTCAAACACTGCAAAATGTAATAGGAAGATACACAAGACCAGTACTTGTTCCCCAGTCTTACCAAGCACAACTTCGACACGATTTTTACACAACTATTTTTTTTTGTGTTACACCTTGGGTAACAAGTACTACAGAATCACAGAATCAGAATAACTTGGGTTGGAAGGGACCTTAAAGACTGCCAACTTAACCCATCTCACCTTCCTTTATTTCCAGCCCACCTCAACCCATGCATACATTGTACCATAAGGATGCAGCTTTATTGGTTTCTTTTCTGGCAGACTTCAGCCTTTTTATCTGAAGTCACGTATTTAATTTGGACGGTTCAAAGCAAGAGCTATGTTCCCCAGAAAATTATTTTGCTTTAAAAGGACATGGAAGGCTCTAATAAATTATGTGAATTAAAGAAAAAAAAAGGACATTTCAACAACCAAAATTATCACTTCCAGTAGAAGCACATTCTAGCTGGACAATAAACATATTTACCATCTCAGCATCTAAAGCATATAGATTAACTCCCTTAAAAACTTAGATGTAGACAATAAAACCTCATATAGTTCAAAGTGCTAGCTACTTTTTGATAAGGATATAAGCATTTCTTAATTACAAATGCACATTTGATAGTGTATTTATGCTGACCGATTTTTTCATCAAAGAGCATGCATTTGAAACACTGGTAAAATTTAGCTGCTTTACATATTCTCTCATTTCAATATATATATATGATTATTACTTCAGTTTTCTGGTTTATTCTTGGCAATAAATAATAAATAAAAAAAGACTGAAAGTGACACACTGGTCAATAANTTCTTGGCAATAAATAATAAATAATAAAAGACGGAAAATTATACAAATACAGTCAAATGATGAGAATGGTTGGAGTCATCCAGCATAAAATCCAAGCCATCTACATCTTTGGCCATTGTACACCTGTGCTGCTGGTCAAACAATACTTGTACAGTAAGTTTATGACTAGGTTTAAGTTAACCAGTTAATCTGATTTCTAACAATAACTTTTTGGTTAAATCAAAAGTTATGTTAGGGTAAATGCAGCCAGGCTGGCTCTTGCTTTCTTTAATATACTTCTAATGAAGACCTAGATATTGACCATAATCTTTTCAGGCGGCAAAGCAAAACACAAAATCACTGCTATAACTTTTCAGATTTTACAATATAAAATTAGGAAAAAATCCTGGAAAAAATATTCATGCAGATTTTACAACAAAAACTCCAACTTTCCACCTCAGAGTCTACTTTGAAGTAATTTAGGATATGAAATTTAGTAATAGGAGGTTTTTTTAAATTGTCACTCTAGAATACCATAAGGAATAAACAGGATAATATGTTTTGGGATACCACACAAAGCTTCCTACATTTTCAGAAGTTAAGCCGAGTGTGTGCCCTAAAACCACACAAAGAATATAGCAACATATGGATATTTTTTCCCGCAGGAATTGCGTAATATGTGTGGGCACAGTCTATCACCTCAGAAGCTGAAGCAGTTTGAGGTAGTCCATTAGGTAATCCAACAGTTTTTTGCTATTCAGCTGTTATGCTGAACAGCAAGAACATTGCACCAACACATAAGAAATTAACAGTTATAAAGTAGGTGAAACATAGGAAAAATGCACTAAACAAAACACCAGTTGCAGCAATTTTATTGGACCAGCACATGCTCCGTGTGTTAGGCCTCAGGACATCTGGGCTTGCTCAGCCTGGACAAGAGATGATTTGGGGGACAGCCCTTGGGCAACTATGAGAAGGTTACTGCAAAACTGAGTCAGGTTCTTTGTGAAGGTGCATGGAAGCAGGACAAAACACAATTTTCAAATGAGAGAGCTTCTCTCCCCATTCCTGAGAGTTTCAGTGATTGCAATAAACTGCTGTGAACTAGTAAATTACTAGGGCTGAAGGAAAATACAAATGCTATTCAAATGGGTAGTTTTAAATTTGAATATATATTAATACAGAAAAAATATACCTCCTGTAGAAAGAAAAATATTAGCAGGTCAAGAGAGGTGATTCTCCCCTTCTACTCTACTCTTGTGAGACTCCACCTGGAGTACTGTGTCCAGCTCTGGGCCCCCAAAATAAGATGGACAAGGACTTGCTGGAGCAAGTCCAGAGGAGGGTCATGAAGATGAACAGAGAGCTGGATCACCTCTCCTATGAAGACAGGCTGAGGGAATTGGGGTTGTTCAGTCCAGAGAAGGGAAGGCTCAGGGGAGATCCTATAGCAGCCTTCTAGTACCTAAAGGGGCTACAAGAGAGCAGGAGAGGCATTGTTGACAAGAGCATGTAGTGACAGGACAATGGGGAATGGCTTCAAACTGAGAGGGTAGGGAGGTTAGATATTGGGAAGACATTCCTTACTGCCCAGAGAAGTTGTGGATGTCCCATCCCCAGGTGTCCCTGCCCATGGCAGGGGGCTTGGAGCTAGATGGTCTTTAAGGTCCCTTCCAACTATGATCTTTTCTGTGAGATGCATATCTAATCCTTACATATTTTAAAACTGAAAAGCAGAAGTAGGATAGCCTTTCAGTGGTGACCAAGTTGATGTCTTTACTCACTTTGCTGCATTATAAAAGATTGAGAAATCTAAAAAAACCCTAAAGGTTGAAGGAGTGAGCATCTTTATGAATTGCTTGATCAAAAATTCTGCAAGGACAATGAATGTTCCCCTAGATTAAAGTGTTCAATCTAGTTCAGCAGGAATAGAATAAAATGTCAGCTTTCCTACTCACCCAGAGCAAATGTGGGAGTTTGTAAGAAAGAGAAGAACAAAACAAATAGATCAGGACTTTTCCTGAGTCACCAGGACTTTTCCTACATCCTAGACTGAGCCACAGACAGTGCAGAGTCAGCAGCAGAGTATGAGTTAATGAAATTCTTAGTCTCTGTGTTTGGATGTATTGACAATAAAAGTTGAGTGATGGTGAGCATTTTGGTAATAATGAAAGCAGAGAAGGATAACAACTCCTTCTGCTTCTTTCAGGCTATCAGGGTGAAAATACTTTTAATGTGACCTGAGAGATGAAGAAATGCTATGAACTTTTACATACTACTGGTTTCAGCTTACAACAAAACTGGATTAATGTGGTGCTGGACTCGCCATTGGCTTGTACAAGAGTAACAATAAAACCTATTTTGAAATGCTGTTAAAGTCTAAAAGAGATAAAAGGCAAACAGAAAAATGTGGGCAACTATTCCTTTACAGTTTGTCCCATAAATCAGTGTATTGTAATAATTCTTTTTATAAGGACAATTCTATAAAAACAATTACTTTTCATATGAGCTCACATTTCTATGAGGAAACTTCCACCCCCTCCTGTTGTGTCTTTCAGATCCTGCAGCTCCTTGCGAATACACTTGATTTAAGCCATGTTTATGAAAAGGGACAGTAAAAGGTGCCAAGTATAGCCCAGTGCTCAAGGAATTACCTTGTCTGCTATTTATGTAGAGGATTCTTATGAAGTGAAAATAGCTTTAAATCCAATAGAGAATAAAGTAGGAAAAGGCAAGAAACATTTAATAGCAACGAATATGCTTAACATTGTACCAAGTGGTCCACAAGTCTCTAAAAAGTGGAGAACAACAGAGCCCACACTGCAGACATTCCAGCTTCCACAGGCGAATCTGGGAGCACTCCAATATACACAGGCTGACCACCCACTTGAAATGATGTACCACAGGGTTCCTTCTGGAGATTATGGATGGTATGAAGCAAGTGGGAGGAGGAGTGCCTTCATATATAAACAAGCAGTTATTAAATAAGCTCTATGTGCCTCATCCATTTACTTAATGGTCACACTACAAAGACACAAAAAAGCAAATAATGAACGCAAAATGAAAGAGAGTAGGAAAAACATTCTTTGCAAACCTGAAGAGAGAGACTCCAAAATCTGTCAACACTGACATCTCTCACAAACTGAGAAGCTGCCAATTGGAAGAGAACAAGCACTTTACAGTTCTGGCAGCAGTAAGTTATTCCAGATGGTCACAAAAGCATTTTGCTTCTGCAGCTCACCAAACTTGCTCTCCCCTCCTCCAGCCACACACTCCTGCCCACTCCCTTGCTCTCACTGGCATCCATCAAATTCCTCCCCAGGCTGCATCAGATAACTAATGTAACCAAAACTTAAATTAACAAGGAAAAAAAAAAGAGGGTGATCTGCAGGATTTGCAAGTTGAAGCAGCTCAAAGAGAGCAATGCATGTGAAAGCTGGTGCATACTGTGTGCTGCAGGGGAAACCAAGCCCAGGGAATGGGAGGGAAAAGGGAGGAAAAAGATGTTTGTGCCGTGGTTGGGCTGTTGCTCACTTCAGTGATACCCACCAGCATCACAAAAGGACAAGTCCTATGGACGTGTCATCTCATAACATTAGTGTCTTTGTAAAATCCATGCTGATGTATTAAATTAGAGAACACAAAAAAATCCCCATGCAATGCCATAAAAATGCCAAAAGAAAATACATTTGCATAAGCAGAACTATTCTGTATAGCTTGCTAGGTTTTGAAGCAGTGTAACTTTTGCTGAGCAGCTTCAAGCAGTGTCACTAGCATTTCATTTCAACCACAAAAGCCAAACGTTTCATGACAGTGAATTCTGCCATAGCCCTTGAGATAAATTAGCACATATAGAATTACAATAAACTTCCAAACATTGTAAGTTCAGCACCGTTTTTACTGGTGCCAAGAAAAGTATAATAGATATAAATTGTATTTTTTTGTAGATAGGCCAGTAGTTTCTCTTGATTTGGACCTTCAGTTCTGCACCACTGGCAGTTACTACATACTTCATTCATTGTCTAAATTATCTGCAGTTGCAATTACATTTTGTGATCTGATACCAATCGTCTGGGTTTATGATTCAATTCCATTTCGTTTTTGAACACACTGATAACAATAGCAGCAATATACAAATAAATAGAGATTAAATTTTTAACTTCAGTAGCAGGAGATGCACAGCATCCTTAGACCATGGGTATTAGAGCAATTAATGAAGGAGTAAACCAAGCTTTAAAAAGCTCACCTGATTTACTCAAAGCTGCCCAAGCAGGACTGTAGAACAGTTGAAAAGGAAACTGAGGAACCCCAAAGACCTGATGTAACTGCTGGACCATAAGCCTTCTTTTCATAATGTGCCGTCAACACACCTATAGTTCAACAAGCTCGTGCAACCTTCTTGCATCAGTGCTTACCAGTTCTCAGAAATTTATTCCAGTCTCACAATCTCTTGCTACATTTGCTTCTGAAAATTGACCTGCAACAGCAGGAGTTACTCATATAACCAGAAAGGCCAGCAACCACTGAAAAATATAATCCTTGGATTGCTAATCAGATCAGAGAGAGGACCATAAGCCTTCTTTTCATAATTGTATGTGTGTGTATATATATATATATATATCAGTGTTTAAGCACTGATACAGATATATATATATATACAGGCATGTTCTCTTTAAAAAAAAAAAAGAACTTAATGTAAATGAAAATTAGCCTAGGAGCACATGATCATTCATCATGGAAATGAGGCTTGCAGCCATCTGTCACACAGGCATTTCCATTCAGCTCTGTTGGGAACAATGCTGACCTTCCATGACAGTGAGCCTGCGTCACCTTGGACAAGAGAATTGGAATTTGTTAAGCAAAAAGAAAATTAAGTGATCTGAAACAGTACCTTATGGCAACAGATTAGGGTGTGAATATGATGAAATTCAAAATATTACGAATATAAGTAACACCCAGCCCCAAGGTGTCATACATTCAAAGTCAGAATTTAACAAGCGCAAAGGAAGAGCCCGGGATGTTCCCCCTTACCACGGCCCTATGTCTCTCTCATTTCTGGGAAGCAGAATGTGGTAAGTTTACTGAAGATATAGAACAATAATGCTAAAATAAATGTATGCACTCATGTGTTCCAAGACAGAGATGAGTATTTATGGACATCAAGATTTGATTTTGCTTGTTTTAAATACATCTTTAGTTTTAAAAAGCCTTTTGATGGCCTACAGCTCACCACACGGTAGGGCATGAAATGAGACCAGAACTTTGGAAGAGACTATTTGCTATGGAAGTACCTATTCAGCATCAATTACATTTTTGCTAACAAGGTGTTTCTTTATATTAAGATTTTGTGTAAGTTAATGAGAAAGTTTGCTTTGACATACATGCTTTGGTTGAATAGTGGGAAAAACCTTCACAAAGAAAACAGTTTGATTTTTCTATCTGGTAGCTTTTCAATGTCTTGGAAGTATTCTAATAACTTCTACAGTATTTCTATGTGCATTAAAGGTTTCTGGAGATATTCTCCATTTCTCTTGAACTACATGGTTTCCCAGTATCTTCATTCAGGCATCTGAAACGTAACAGCAGTGCAGTTTGAGTCAGCAATCTAAAAAATCCAGAAGGACAAGACACTGAAAAGCATTAAATGATTAAAACAAACCCTTTATATTGAAAAATCAGGCCCAGAATTTTTAACAGGATACAGCAGAATTGTTCTTCTCTATAAAGTCCACCAAAGACTCATCATGCCAGATGAACAAACATCGAGCTTTCATTAATTTTACAGTTTTGCTAATATTGCTACTATAGGACATAAATGAACTGAGAAATCAAAAAAGTAGAGTTGTCCTTACCATCATCATCTTCATCACCATCATCACTCTCATCATCATCATCTTGTTCCATGATGCTGTGCAAAATCCTAGGTCTGTATTCAGTTAAACACTATTATCCATGCACAGTGCAAGGCTCAACTTGCCCAACATTTCTAACATTCTTTGAGATGCTTCAGGCACATTATGCTTGAATGAAAGACGCAATTACTACTCCTTATCTGAGAAAATCTATCTGTTTTATGTGTGTCTTCACTCCAAAGCAATTGCTTAAAGAGGTACTGTGTTTTTGCACATCACCTAAAAAATTATACTAAAATAAATCCTACCACACAGGATTTTACAGTGTCATTTCTGCTCCTTTTTGCAGTAAATGCACCTGATATATCTAAGATGCTAAATTAAAGAGTAACATGAAGCAGGCAGAACACTAGGGTAGCTGGTAATAGGAAAAATACATCTAATTTCAATCATTGCTTAGAACATTTTCAGACATTGCTTAGATGGTTTTCAAATAAACTACACAGCTTTCAATTCTAATTGTCACTGAGTAGATGAAAGGAATGCTTTGCTGAATTGAAAAACATTTGGAATGATTTTCAAGCCTGTATAGCTTACAAAATACTACGGGTCTTAGTTTTCCTTTGTTTCCCTTATACGGGATTGCAAAGAAATGGGAATAGTTCTAGTGACATTATCCTGAGATCATCATACTCTTAAGAGCAAATAAGTTTAGAGGCTTCCTTGCTTCCAGGATCAATTAAAATCACAAAAGGTTTTTTTACAGTCCTATCTGCAATAAGCTCCCATAAAGTTTATTTCATTTTCTTTAAACCTGTTAGATCACAAATACCAGCAGATTATTATGGGAGGACATATTGTACCATTTTCCCTACATATCTCTGAATCATCTGAGTTGATGTTTCAAAATACTTGACTTTCTATCCAAGACTCCAAAAGTTCACCTAAAAATAGTAATAAGGAGATAGCACAGCTATGTGAACACAGTGGTCATAAAAGACTAGAACATACCAAGAGCTGCATGTTAAGGAATTTTGGGGTTTGATGCCTTTTGTTTTTCTGGAGTTTCATTTTTTTTAAATGAATCCTTATCTCTGTTTCATAAAGTCAGTTCAGAGGAGTGAACAGAAATTTTGACCAACAAACTCTAAACATTTAAGGAAATATTCCTGTGCAGTCACATTCCAGTCATCTTACGTAGTACAGCTGATGACACACATAATTGAACAGATTAACCCAAAGCCTTCACCACTAATAAATACAACTGCACACACAATCCGAGCACCCAGATTCCGTAAGATGCTGCAGTTCATCCATTACTAAAACTAACTACTTGAATTGTCTAGAATTAACTACTTGATTCTGAACAAAAACTGCACATAACTACTTTTGACTATGACTGTCACGAAAATATTAATTATACATTTCCACAATTAAAAAAAATCATATTACTTTTATTGACCTGAACGTTCATGAGTCAACTCTATGTTCTTCGAATTTTATTTCAATTTTTTTCAATTTTTTTTTTTTTTTAAAGAACAATTATAGCCTACCCAACACGACAATATCAGTGGCTGTGTTAAAGTTACAACACCTGCTTTGGTACCTGGATAGATTTGGGTTCTCAAAAGTTAACTGGTTTCCTTAACCAGTACTACATACCAAGGTCAGCAGATACTGTCAAAGCTGTAATTGTTCATAGATAACAGCTACAGGTTGCTTCAAAGTAGATCTTGATTTTTTTCTCTCTGCACATAACTGATCTTCGTCAGATTATTGTTACACCCTTTCCTCCCAAATACATTTACAACTTTCAGTGATAATGACAGAGACAAATTTTTACACCTATTCTCAAAGGCAGCATGTACAGGAATCTGCAAGTCGTTGTGGCAGCAAACTATCAACAACACCAGATGGCAGGGAATTTCTTTAGTGCTTTCCATTCCATCATCAGTCACTCCCTCCTGCAGAGACTTAACATGTGTGTTAAGTCTCATCCAAAATCCATCGAAGGGTTTGAATTCATTTGGGCATTGTTTGTAGCAAACCACATTTCCCCCCCCAGCCTTATGTCCCCAAGAAGTAGCGTGCCTCCCCAGGAAGGAAGTTCCAGCCCTGCAGAGGATTTTTGTCCTTGGGACACTGCTGCTGGAGCACTAAGTGACACTGGGACAGCAGCTCTGACCAACAGGGGAGGTCCTGTGTGTTTGCAGCCACAGCAGAGGTCAGTTGGGTGAGCTCAGGCTTCAAGCAGGCAAAAATAAGCACAGAGCCCTTCAGAAAATTATCTCTGTGCATTGCACACGCTGTGAAAGCAAGCAGATAATTTTACTGAGAAATTTTTTAAACAGTTTAAAGACTGCAAACCTTAGGTTTAAAAGGTTAACGTGGGGTTTACATAATGAGTAAACTGTTAATTGTATTCAATTGTTCCCTTGCAGAACTAAACACAGCAGAGTTTCTGTTTATCTGAAAGGCAGAGACAGCATTTTATCAACCGCTGACAGGCTTTGAAATATGACATCTATCAAGCAAAGTTCAACTACACTCTAGCAAGAACAATTCTTATTTATTCCATTCTGGCATCTGGGCCAGGAAGAACATGAGAAAGACACTTTTTTAACTAGTCCCACCATTTTTTCCTTCAGGCTACTGTCACATTGACGCCAGAGACCTGAAAATACCAAAGGCTGTTGACATCTGCTCAAGGTCTCTTCTGGGATAAGGACTAGGCCAGGGACAGTAAAAAAAACTCCACACCAGTCACGCAGTAGCTGAGGTATCAGTCAGCATTCTGACCTCCTTCCATCCTTTCTTAGGTCATTTTCATGTTTCCAAAGCAACAAAAGAGAGAACTCCAAAAGAACAGCCTCAAGGTAGTCAGTTAAAATAACAGCCTTTAACCTATCTCTTCTTTCAAAAAGAGAACACTAAAATAAAATAAAATAAAATAAAATAAAATAAAGCAGCAGCAGCTAGAAATAAATCACTATGAAGCAAATACAGAATTTAAAGGCATAGGTACAAAAGAATAAACTTCAACTGCCTTGTGCCCTAGTGGAATGAAAAAAAGGTTTGTGCTATCAAAAATAGTGAAAAGTGCTTTTCTGACACCCAAATTATTTCCAAAGACAATCCAGCTTTCAGTCAATAAAATCAATCATGCACCACAAAAAGTTTTCAAATACCTTTGAAAATTTTGAAAATATCTTCATATTGCTTCATGAAACTACTTGTTTAATTCAGTTGCAAAGATATTTTTAAAATTATAGCTTTTGTTTAGGAAGGCTGTTGCACAGAAAAGAAAAATGAAATTTATTTTCATATGGCAAATGGAATATTAAGAGTTATAGAACTGTACACTGCAGAAAATTTATATGATTTTTTGGGGGGAAAAAAAGGCCAAGTTTTAAAATTGAAACTTGTTCTGAACAATAGAAGTGAGTCATCTTGATGACTGGGCATCCTAGCATACCATTCTTGTCACTAAAACAACATTCAAAAGGCAAAAAGATAGTGTAAAACCATTTCACAGGAACCAGGAAACCAGTTACTCCAATAAAGAGATGACTTAACAAAGCCCATTTAGATTAGACTCAAATATAGAACCATCTTCTGACTTTCTCCCAGAAAGTCTATTGAAAAACAAAAACTAATGACATGGAATCTGTTAATAAATAGGACAACCTTTTCTGCACAAAATTATTGCTATTCTAATTTTGTTCTGCTTCACCTTCAAATCAAAAAGGTTAAAGAAAAAATTTCAGCTGAGAAAAAAATGTTGTGTTTTTGTTGTTTATTTGCTTGTTTTTGCTGAGTTTGGGTTTGTTTTTCCTTTTTCCCTGCAGATAAACAGATTGCACATTTTATTCCGAGTTGCCACAGGAAGAATATTCAAGTTTTCAAAACTATATCGGTTTATTACCAGAAAATTGAAAGCTGTTCCCCTCTCCAGTTCTCATTCATGTATGTCAAAACACTGGAAACCACCACTTAGGACCATTAGTTACAAGACTGTTAAATAAGATAAAATTTTAGTCAACACTTAATATCTAATACTATAAATTAAATTGATTAATACAACATAGTCAAGGTTGCTGGAGATCCTGCAGTGCAAAGTATTACTCTCTGGCATAAAGAGGGAGCCAGAAATATTCCCTGTGAGGAAGTAATCTCTGTGATTTAAAGAACTACAGGCTGAACTGGAGACAAAAATTTTACATTAGTGGCATGATTAAATACACATGATCAAATATATTCCAACTTGAGCTTACACTTCTTGGACCAGTGTCCCTCCAGCATCTTAATTCTCGACACCACTTTATTTGTCTTTGCCACAAATGTTTCTATGGGTCACCATAAAAGCCTCCAGGGACCAATGATCAATATCTGCTGACAGTGAGCTAAACAAAAACACACTATAAAATGTATTTTCCTTAATACAGGGACTGTCACGAGTCACTTACAGCCCATAGTGACATATGTCACGTATGTCTGAGTGCAATAGCACGTTCAAGAGCAGACATACATGCTTCAAATAAATGTTAGCCTGGGAACAGGACTAATGTATGCCAAACATAATAAAATGAAGTGCTGTAAAAGTTGTATTTGTTCAGACTCATTCATTTCACTTATAAGAGAAGAACCCAGGGTTTCTGAAGTAGCTGTACTACATGGATTCAATAAAAGCCCTTCTGTGAGCTAACAGTATTCCCATCTCCCTCTTTTATTATTTAGATACGTATAGAAAAGCTGTAATTTTGCTTCTTGTACAAAATACTTTGGGGTTTTTTGAGCATTTATAAAAAAACACAAAGAACAGGTAAACATTGCCTTTTTTCTCGTTTTCCAAACACTGACAATCCTAAACATGAGACTCCATTACTTTGCTTAAGCTCGGAAAGTATGTGATGATCTGTACCTACAATGTTACATTTTAGCAACATTTATTCTTTCTAACCATATCTTAGCATTTATAATTCTTCTACTACATGGGATTGCCAATCTCATTTAAGTACTAATTCCCTAGGCTGGCTCACATTGTGAGACTCAAGAAATCTATTTTAAGCAGCAGAATTCAAGAGTTCTTCCTGATAAAAACTACATTTCTGAAACCATACTCAGCATTTGATTCTTCATCTACCTCTAAGCCTTCAGTTTTCCTTTTATAAATATTTTTTGAAAAAAATGGTAAAATATTTGCAACAGATAAAGCATTTGCATTCTGCAGTATTTGGAATCTGATTCTGTTTGGAAGCCTTCCTCAAATATGTGCAATTTTAATACATATTCTCAAAGTGAAGAATTAAAAAATTCTTGTTGCTATACCTTCATATGCATGTTTCATATTATTGAGATAGAAATAATTTGTTTCCTCCACAGGTTACTTTTATTTCCTACTCTTCCAGAGTGTGCTTGTTATTTACCCTGGTACTGGTTTTGTTTATTTGTGTCAGTCAGTGGGGGAAAAAAAAAATCTAATCACTATAACGTTTACAATTAATCAATCCTCACATAATTGTCAGTATTTATTCCTCATTCTATATCTGAGCAGTTAAAATTTCCATAATAAAAATTCCCATCTGTACTGAATCCTTTGACACCATTTTAGATATTTCTTCCTATATATAAAAGCTAAGAAAAATGTCTTGTAGGATTTCTTCACGCAATTTGCTTTGTAAGGCCCACAACTTGTTTTATCAGGATTAACTTACAGCAACTCAATTGAACAAAGTATATTGTATGCTGCTATAAACTATGAGTTTATATATGTTGTTTGCTTGTTTGATAAAATAAGGGCATAAATTTTGTACAGACTTCTTCGTGGTGTGTGATCAGAATACACCGACGCCAAAGATGAACGAAGATGGGCAGAACTAATGAAAAAATTACCCCAACATAAGGAACATTTTAACTTCTAAGAGACATTTGAAATCGTTGATACATTTTGACCATTGAAATGTATCTTTAACAAGGAGTGATTCAAAAAAGGTGAAGTCTCATGAAATGTATTTAGAAATTTTTTTCAGGGGGAGGGATTTGGGGATTTACCAACTGGGGACCCACTTCAAGTAGACATAAACAACTAAATGAAAATGTAAGCACAAAAATCTATAATTTTACCAAGTTGCTTGTACTTGGATGAAAGTAGTGTGTGAACATTTTAAATCAAGCCAGAAGCTGAGTTTTAAAGAAGGGAATAAGCCAAGATAAGACTGTAAAGATAAATAATATCTATGCAGCCAATATCTGGGAGTCTTTAGGCTAACATTTATGTTACCAAAGAAATACCTAATTTCAAACCACACCAAACCCCTCCACACAAATCAAACAAAAGAAACCCAACAAAAAAATCCTTCTGCAAAACATTTAAATGATAAAAATAACTTTCTCCAAAACATTAATCTTGCCGTTTTCAAAGAAAAATTATTCCAATTAACTGTTCAAATTAAAAGACGGAAGAAGACTTCAGGGATGGGGTTTTGAAAGTTTTTGGGGTTAAGAAAAAAATCAGTATGAGGAACAGTGTAGTGCAGAGCAGGAGTAGCTGCTTGTGTTCACATTCAGATCACACAGAAGATGATTAATTTTCAGTTATAGTGCAGTGGATACTGCAGAGCAAGAACATACACACAAGCAACTACCAGAGCATGTAGTACAGCAGATGCCTGTCTGTGATTTTCTCTGAAACACTTAATAATGCAGCTACATCTTTAATCACAAGAATGAGATTAACTAAAATTATTCAGTTTCCTAAAAATCAGCAAAAAATTAATAATCACAACAGAGAACTATTCCCATTGAACATCAATGTATTTGTATTTTTTTCCCTTCAACAGATTCTTCCTTCTGGTTAAAGTCCTTCAGTTTGTGACCTGCGAACTGACTGTAGTGAGAAAACAAGCAAATCCCCTTTAATCTGGAAAAGATGATTTGAACATGAGTTCTAACTCAATCCCTCTGGTGTCTGACCCACTGGGAAGCAGGAATGTAATGACACAAACATTAGATTCCAAATTCTGGAGATGAAAAGGCTAACCTTAACCAGGTGCTATGGAACCACCCCTAAGCAAGACTTTAGTGTGAGACAAACATAACAATACTCCGTAAGAAGTGGGATTTGGATGTCAAACTCTTTAAACAGTTAGTTTAAGAAAAGAGGACGGTGAAGAGGAAGGAGCACTTATCCTCTAGGAAGCAATCCCATCTGGTCATCATCTCGTTTTGTCACGCTGTAGATAAATAAGTATGTCTGTCCTTTGAAAAGCAGCTATTACTGTAAGAAAATCCCTCCTTCCTCCTCCCCTTCCCCAGACCATTAGGTGGTAAAAAAAGGGTGTTTAGCATATGAGAAAAACATGAAGTCCCATTAGCAAAACTCAGCCACTGTAATTGCTCTCTCCATGCTTTCTAGACGAGGAACTCAACAAGCAAGAATGCCTGTCAATGGAGTTCTGGCTGAACGAGCATACTTTCCATGTGGCTTCAACGTGCTGAGTTTCTGAGGCCACGTCTACCAGCAAATTAAACAATTGTGGGCACAAGCGTGTGTTGGTCTTTGCTATGATGTTGTGAACGTTGTGGAATGCAGTGGGTTATTAGAGCAGCCTCTGGCAATGCCAAATGGCTGGCACGCTACTCCCAAACAAATCCTCTGCACGATTCAGAAATTAACATAGGTCAGAGATTGCTAACTGTGAATTCCAATGGTACTGTGCCACTTCCACCCTCCCAGGTTTCTCCTGTAGGTGATGCCTTTGGCCCAGGAACACCTACACACTCTCAGGTCATGGCCAAACACATTCTGGGTATGACCCTATGAAAACTCCATTCCTAACAGCTGTAAAGAAGCTTTACCATGACCACTGATTATAGAGGGAGAACACAGAAAAGCAATGCGGGACAGAGAAAAGGTACATCAGAAGAGGTGGGTCTACCTTGTTGTCTTACTTCCCAAAACATCAGGTCAGTCACATATTGAATCAGTTATACATTTCAAACCACTATAACCTGTGACAGTGATAGGACACAGGGTGAAGGGTTTAAACCAAAAGAGGGGAGATTTAAGTTAGATATTAGGAAGAAATGCTTTACTGTGAGGGTGGTAAGGCATTGGAACAAGTTGCCCAGAGAAGCTGTGGATGTCCCATCCCTGGAAATGTTCAAGGCCAGATTGGGTGGCGTTTGGAGTAACTATCTAGTGGTCTAGTGGAAGGTTCCCTGCTCATGGCAGGGAGGTTGGAACAAGATGATCTTTAAGGCCTCTTGCAACCCAAGCCATTCTATGATAATTTAGGCTGCATATTAAAATGAGCCTAATGGATGACTGCTGTGGGTCAGTTAGATTAATTAAAAATAATAAGTTCAAACAAAGTAGCAAACAAACCATATTTGTATATATTCAGAGAACTTGTCTCTTATTGACAATGCTATATAAAACTTACACGCAACTGCAACTGAAATTTAGAATTTATCCAAAAAGGTTTTTTGCAACAAAATATATTTACCCTTAGAAGAACATGTTTCTTTTCATTCTTTGTGTTAAAGATGATGTATTAAACTATCAGTTACACCATTTCTCTATTTCAAATTCTCACTAAGAAAGATGAGAATCGCAACAGAGGAGTTGGACTATGAACATCAAGGGCAAGAACAATAAGTAGAAGAAAGCATTAAAAAAAGTTCAAGTTACTGCATGTCTTTGGTGAATACAGATTCTTCAAGCTTTCTCTAGGCTCAGTTTAAGTCCTGGAAAAAAAAACCAAGAAAGAAAGAACCATCCCAAACTAGAAGTAACCCTTTATGCTTCACTAAAGGTAAGAAAGCCAAAGGATTCCAAAGAAGGTACTGAAGAGCAGGGACCACTAATCACCACTTAATACAAAAATGTATAGCCTCTCTCAGAGTCAGGATGCCAGGTATCCTCTTAGACTCTACTTGGCTTGGACATGACATAGTCCAAACTTGGCCTTCTCTGTTCATACCACAGATAAGCTGAATATGAAACTCACTGTTCCAAAATTTCAAGGAAGCAAAGGCCGAACTTTTGTTTCTTGCAACAACACTCATACAAAGAAATGAATCACTGATACTGCAAACACAGAAATAAAAATGGCAAAGCACATTTTACCCAGTACTTACTGATCTGTACTCTCATATACCCAGGTACAAATCTTCCATTGTGTTAACTAAGTAGAAAGGAAGTTGGAAAGGTTATTGATGGAGGAATACACAAGATGAATTAGCCATGCAACTATGCCTATGGATCATTTTTACATTCTGTAGAAAGACTGCATGATAAGAATAGAGGCTGAAGGTCTCAGAACCATCATATTAGCACAGTTATTTCTGGTAAAGTAAATCAAAGAGGGCTTCTAAAACCTAAAAAAAAAAATTTTAAAAAAATGGGAACATATTTCCTTAGCTAAGTGACATAATGCTGATTTATTTTTAATGATTGATTCCAGAGTCTATCAGTCACTGACATGTGCATCACAGGTTCATTTTCTCATGGAGACTTCTGAATCATGTTTTCAGTGTTGAAGATGGGCTTCCTCACCCTCAACAGACAGTAACTTTTTCACCACTCTCCAGCTTTTGTCCTAAGAAGTCCACATTTTGATGCCAAATTCAGTCAGGGGGAAGTTTGCACTCTGCCTGAGTAAATTCACCAGTTGTATAAGTGTGCTGCTTAGTGCAGGGCTGTGGTTCGGGTTTGCTCTGAAAACAGGGTTGATAAGACAGAGATGTTTCAGTGTTGCTGAGCTGTGCTCACACAGTGTAAAGGACGTTTCTGCTCCTCCCTCTGCCCCACCAGTGAGTAGGCTGGGAGCATATAAGGAGTTGGGAAGGGACACAACTGTGACAGCCGACCTCAAGTGACCCAAGGGATATCCCAGACCATATGACATAATGTTTGGTATGAAAAACAGGGGGAAGAAAAAGGGGGGACATTGAGAGTAATGGCATTTGTCTTCACAAGCAATGGTTATATGTGACAGAGCCCTGCTTTCCTAGGGATAGTTGAGCACCTGCCTGACTACAGGAAGTGGGGAATGAATCCCTTTTTTTGCTTTTCCTACTGAAGTGCCTTTATAGAATCATAGAATCAATTGGATTGGAAAAGACCTCAGAGATCATCAAGTCCAACCCTTGGTCCAACTCCAGTCCATTTATTAGATCATGGCACTAAGTGCCATGTCCAACCTCAGTTTAAAAACCTCCAGGGACAGTGAATCCACCACCTCCCTGGGCAGGCCATTCCAATGCCTGACCACTCTCTCTGTAAAGAATTTCTTTCTAATCTCCAGCCTAAATTTCCCCTGGCAGAGCTTAAGCAGTGCGCCCTTGTCCTATTGCTGACTGCCTGGGAGAAGAGACCAATCCTCACCTGGCTATAACTTCCCTTCAGGTAGTTAACCCAACCTCAACCCAAACATTTTCTTAGTTTACCCTTCGGATTCTCTCCCCCATTTGCTCACCCCCCCACTGCTGGGGGGGTGAGAAAATGGTTGCATGGTACTTAGTTCCCAGCAGAGGTTAAACCTCAATAATTAAAAAAAAAAAAAGAAAAAAGAAAAAAAGGGGAAAAAAGAAAATATTAAAAAATTAACTTTTGCTCCAAGTCTTATTTTTAAACAATGCAGAGACCACTTCTATAAATTTATCTGTAATGCAACTGTAAGACTGTTGTTTCCACGTTAAGAAAATTATGAAAGCCCCAGTCTCACTACTGGTTACTCTGATAATTTGATTAGTAGAAATTTTGCAAACAATCCTAGGTTTGTACTGATTCAAATGAAACACTACTGATTACTCTGCCTGTTTGATTTTTAGGTAGTAAAATCATGCAAAACAACATTGAGAGAGAAAGCAGCTGGTGATATGACAGCACCTACACGTACAAGAAGCAAACCTTGAAGACATCATGGTAATAGAAAAGTAATTTCACAATTACAAATATTGACAGAGGATTGCAAACTGAATGCAGTGCCTCTAAAATCGTGTTCTTCCTATTAAAAATGTGAAAAAGGTATCAAATGTAGAGCTTATTGGTAGCCCAGAAACAGCGGGAAAGAGGCCACATGGGAAAGGATGAAGAGTAAACAAGGAAGTCAAAACTTAAGGTCCAGTTGTTTCCTGGCCCGAGTCAGCACAAAGCCTCACGGTTTCTGTGGAAGCCCTTCTATTTGAAGGTTGTGACAAATTTAATTATCATTAAAGAAGCTGTGGTTCCATCTTCCAGTGGTTTCTAAGTAACATGAAACATGAAAACACAGAAAAACCAAAACTATCACAGCAGCCTTGATTCTGTATGCTCTGGAGAAGGAAAACTGTGCTCACACAAAGCTCCAGGCACTTCAGGGTATTGTTGCAGCAGCTGTAAATCCTCCAGCTTTCACCTATTTTTAACCAAGACAACTCCAAACTCAATTGTCAGCTTTTACACGTTACACCTGGTTCTCCAGAGTTCTTTAGAAGCAAAGTTAGTTCTGGAATGACAAAGCTTTCTAATGTAGAAGGTTTAACATATATCACATAAATTACTATGCTACACGTCAAACCAGACACTATGAGAAATAGCTTTCACAAATAAATATGATTTAAAAAATACCCTCTTATGTTTAATCTGTTGACGCTCTTACATCAACAGTCGAGTCTGATGATTTTCCTTACAATCTTGTGCCCAAGATTAATAAATATATTACACAGTTCAGAAGCAGTAAAAATTAGGTTTGTTAACATACACTGCAGCATTACCACATAGTACATTCAGGATCCTGATACTGTGATACTGGAAAACACTCCTCATTAAACACAGATGCAAAGAACGAAAAAATCCGAAGTCCACACTACTCACTGTAACAGTGCCATTAAATCTGATAAAATTTAAGATAAGTTCCAAAATGCAAGGTTTAGAGGTGATTTATATCAAGGATTCTTATTGAAATAAAAACTCCAGTTGTGTTAAATCTGCAAAAGGCTGGTAAAGTAATTACATCCCTTCATTTTGCTAGCACATAGCGCGCGTGGCAGCGAACAAAAGAGCGCTGACAGTGCCAGGGGTTGCCTTCCCAATCTGTTCTCCGAGAAGTCAACATATGCGTAAGTGCACCGAGAAGCGTTCCAGGTTTTAACAAGATCTCAAATCACCACACTGCCACAATCTTGGCACGTCCAAGAGGTTCCTTGGTTCTCTCCCTCATCGTTTCAGGAGAAACAGCTGAACGGTTTTTTCACTCCAAGCCGTTAGTTACAAATTCATTTCTGCAGAGTAATCTGCAAGCATTACCCCTCACAAAACAATTTGCATTTCCATAAAACACTCATAAAGTAAAAAATCTTTCTTTCAAACTTCTTTGATGTGTTTCTTTCCAATATCTGAATTTGCTTTACTTTTTTTTTTTTAACAGCAAGATGAATACCTGAAGTACAAGTATGATTAGGAGTTCAATGACCACTTTAATACATCAGAAGCTCTCTCCAAGGAAGGAAAAGCATTGTAATTGTCTTTTTACACCTCCATGCTCCCTCCAAATAACTTCTCACAAAAGTTTCACTATGTGATTCAGACAAGTTTTATGCTTACGGTTGAATGTCCCTGGGGCCATATCCTACAAGATTAAAAATTCCATATGTCTGTGTTACAGGTTCAAGGTAAACCTCCCAGCTGAAGAAAACAGGTGTAATTCTGTGAATGAATGGCTGTTTTCAGCTTTACAGCAGCAGGACACCTTGCCCTTACTGTGCCTGTTTTTAGAATTGGAAAGAGAAATTGGAAACCAAAATGGCACTCAAACTGCAACACGGGTCTTCTATTTAGATTTAACAGAGCATATCTTGATTTCATATATATTTTTGCCATTTTATGAAAAGGCATTAAAATACTTTAAAAGTATCATTCCTGTCCAGAAGTAGAAAGTGTTGTTTTATTCTTGCTGAATTACATCCAGTAAGGTTTACAAGATGTGCCAAATTAATAATATAATTAAGAGGATATTGAAAAATACATTCACTGCTTATCTTTTTAAAAATCCACAAGCAGCCTTAGAGAGATTATTGCTCACCAGCTCCCTCATTGTTTTGGGCACATCAGTTGGGACCTATTTTTCCAGAAACGGACCAAAATGCAAAATCAGAAAGAGCTCTGATGCTCAACTTATTTTCATTGAAGTTGCTCAATCTCCTCACATCTAATTTTTTTTAAAAGATTGCTTAAATATTAACAGATAAAATTCCCTATTACTGGAGACATTCAAATTTGCATAGACAACACACATACCTCATATCAGATCTTGGTGCAGTTTCGTTAACTGCACAAACAAAAAATCATCTAGAAATACCAACTTCAGACTCCTCTCCTTATTTTTGTTCTCTTCTTCACAGAATGTATAGATTAAAGATGAAGTTTTGCAGACTTCTTTTTATAAAAAGAAGAGATTTTCCTCTTTTTTTGCTTATTTTCAGGTTTTGGTTGTTGTTTTGTTTGTTTGGTGGGGGTTTTTTATAGAGGAAAAAGATTAAGATAGAAAACGAAAGCATGAAAAAAAAATGGAAATAACTAATGCCAATAGGATCATGCCACTGGCATCACCAGAGAAAGTTACAGTCACAAAATGAGAAACAAGACAGAGTATTAAAAGAGCAGGGTACGAAACATTAAGGTACTGGCAGCACCTGAAAATTAAACAATTAGCTTTAAGAAAGGAACTGAGGATGCATGTTTAAAATACATTACACTTAGGAATAATTATCACTCCAAAAGTGAGAGGTGCAAAGGAACGAGTGAGAAAACTGATGCTAAAAAACCAAAAAGTGGACGTGTAATGTGAAGTGAAAAATCCCAAGTGAAATGAAACTAAAAGTATTGATAGAGAGACAAGAAAAATTACTTCTGAGCAAAGGTCAGGAGAAAGGTTAGGAATTGCAGCAGAGAGGAAGATTCTTTCAAGTAAAATAAAAACAAAAGGCAGAGGAGAATATTGTCTGGTCGTGAAGCAGAATGAGAGTAACAGACCTTGTGAGAGTTTGAAAAATATGAGCTACGCAGAAAGCAAGGAATCAACATTGGTGCCAAAACATGAATACAAGATTAGGAATCAAATTCCTAGCATCAGTTATAACTCTTGCTGGACTTCAGTGCTGCTTAGTTGGATCAAGTGGTAGGATATCCTCGAGGAGGTACTGGAAACATGAACAACAACATGCTTTCCTGTTTTCTTTTCCCCTGAAACATCAGATACTGATTGTTGCCAAAACAGGATATCAAACAAGTGATTTTATCCTGAGTCAGTATGGCAATTCCTATAAATCTTATGAAGGACAGAAAAGCATAACAGTTTCCTCCCAGATCTCCCAAATCATCTGTGTTTTATTTTTCCCAGCAAAGCAAAGGAGTTGAGAAGAAAAGCATATTGAAATCAAAAGTAGAACATTGGGAAACAAGGTTTTATAAAAATAACAGTTACCACATTTAGTTTCACTGTAACAAATACTATTAACAAAAAGAGGACATGCCAAAAATGCATTGTGAACTTTGAGGATGACAAGATGTCTATAAATAAATAAAACCTATTTGTATTTCTTTGAATGGTCCTCATTATTTCCTTCCTGAGGTAAATGAACAAGTCAATCATATCCTGCGTGAAAACTGTGTTCTTCCAGAAATGAAGGAAAAAGATATAAACCCCTGAGCATTTGTTACATCATTTACTTAAATTAGTCAGAGGACAAGGACAAGTCACCCTCAAGAAGAATAAGATGTCAACATTTGGAATAAACTTCATTCAACTTACTTTGATCATGCTTGAATTAGGAGGATTTATGTTCTCCTTGAGTCTTTATAAACAAAAATAAAAAGGGGGCATAAATATACAGAGACACAGAGTTCCTTAATCTTAAGTGACTCCAGTTTTTGTCTGGTTTCGACAGTGCTACCCCAGAATACACTTTCTATTTTTACTACTGTTTTATTTCTAAAGTAACATCAAGTTTTGTCAATAGAACTGAGCCACAACAATTGGCACCTCATACCAGGCATTCCATAGAGCCACAATGAGCACCCAACTCAACTGTCCTAGCAAAATTCATCATTTCTTTCCACTGTAATTTATTTTATCAGAGGCAACTTCCAGAGTTAGTGCATTTTTCAAGACAGTCCTTTTTTAGGAAACCCACAGGTGAATATACTTTGATTGATGTACATCAGAAATTGCCTTTCTGAAAGACTGGCCATAATCCAGTCCTTAGCCTGTCAAAATGGCAATGAGTAAAAAAGCAAACATACATTTTGGGTTGCCAAATCCCATAGGGCAAGATCCTCTATTCATTAATGTTTGTCTCTTTAAAGCTACACTAACAGAGCTTGTCTTAGTCAGGATTCTGGAAATCATGCAGACGTTGTATGGCTCATCCTTAGGCAAAAGGGACTCAGACAGCAGGAATCTGGAGCATTAGTAACATGACATTTTGATGGTGTTTCACTTAAACTTAGTTGCTTTGTCCAGCACAATGCTGTTGGATAAAGGAAAGATTGAGTAAACTAATACCTCTACAAGGGTGTTTTCCTTGAGTATTTTATAAACTCTTCTTGCAGAATTGAAAACTTTTGAATGGAAAAATAGGTAGGAGAAGCTTTGGAGTGTCAGAATCAGAATCTCTGGAATATAAAAGGCAAAGATGTACCAAGAAAAACGTGAAGTGTGGACTGACTCCAGTTATCTTAGTCACTTCATGCATTTCTTTCTCAATGCCCAGGTAGGGAAAGCAAAAATCAGTTTTAACCTCTTATTCACTGTCCCAGTACCACGCACAATATGATTGGTCTGTTATTCCTTATCAGAGAAGGAAAAGAATGGGAGAAAAACAAATTAAACAAAATGGTATTTGATGTACCCACTAGAAGAAAATTTTACAGATAAATGTGAGAATTTATTTTCTAAAACAATTTACTACCTTTCTTGTTAGCAACATTTTAAAATAATTCATGTTGGCATCTGACTACAGTATGAGTTTACATAAGCCCACAGCATTACAGCACAAACACAAATACAGCAGCAAAATAAGGAAGACTATTGCTTTCTTAAAAAGATTCATGATACATGATGTTCTTAAGGACACTATTTGGAAGTGCTATCTGTTTCATTTAGATACACCAAAGAACATATGCATTTTAGAAATAATAATCTTAAATGTTCAAACCTTTAAAACAAAGACCTGAGGCTACTTGGATTCCTAAAACTATATAGTCAGATAGTTTTGACCTAATTGTACTGGTTCATGAGATTGGCCCCCCTTCACCACCCCACCAGAGGCAGGAGTGCAAAAATGAGAGAGATTGAACTGACTACTAATGCTTTTGCACACATAAATACATAATTCCTCAAGATACCCCTACCAACTTATTATTTTATCAGCAAAACAGCACAATTTAGGATTGAGACTAAAAGATAGCCAAATTCCTTCTCACCATGTACTTCTGGGAAAACACATTTGTGTTCTCCAGCACCACTCAAAACTCCTTATAACATTCAGCTGCCTGCATAGATAACTACATAATTCTCTCCTGTGATGTCCCTTCTAAATTTTACTAAACTTGTGTTTTCAGGAAGTTCTTGTTGTTTGTTTGTTGTTTTGCTTTTTAAATCACATTAGTAGATCATATTACAATAGTGGTACAAATACCACACAGGTCTATACAATCTGCTGGAGTTTCTATATATTTTTGTTGGTGTAACAATGAAACAACCCATATTTGGGGTTTCTAACAGTGCAACCAGTAACTTATATACAAATTACTAAATGACATCACTTGTTTTGTCATTGCAGATTGTCTAGACACAGCCATCAGAATTTATAGTAAAGTCTGTGTTCAAAGATGAAATACAACCAGAGGAACATCCTTTACTTACCAAAGTTATTGACACATGGCCATCAGTCCATCCTACTTATAATGTTCACTTCAGACATGTTTTTTTAAAAACATGTTGTTACAATTCCATATAGACACATAAGACTTAAATTTTAAGAAACCTGAAATAACTCAGTGACCTCTCCATCCACACGGAGTCACCTAATATACTGGAGACCTGTTTATCAATTTACACTCACAATTCACATAAAAAGGACTTAAACATGCAGACCCACTTCTTCTAACAGCTAAGATACAATCATTTCATTGCTGTATTCAGGCTTTGCAAGTGTAAGATATACTGTGCTATAGAAAGACTGCTCAAGACTTCACTCTTGCTCCCTTTTTTTGACCTTTGTTACCCAGTCTGCACTCATCTGATTTGTAAGTATTGACTTCACATTTCAAATCAAAGGAAGTTTTGGCAGTACCTGTGATTCAGCATATTCTTTGTTTAGACATACTTCTATGGCTACCGAGGTAATTTGGGGAATAATATCCATTATTATAAATCATTAGTGTCTTTACTCAGATGATTACCCCACTCCCCACTGATAACAGCTCATTAAATGAAGGAAGAGAGCAGAAGCAGAATGATGCCTCTGGAAAAAAAATTAAGTTTCTATATTCAGTTTAGTTTCCATTTATCCAAGCCCTGCAAGCATAGAAGTCACGACCTCCAGGGGCAGAGGTGAATGCCTCAGTCTTTTAGGCCTCTCTGCAAACTCTGAATTATTCATTAGCTATAGGTTCATTTTGTGTATTATCAATGAAATTTTGTTGCAGAGAATAATGCCAAAGAGAGATAGATCTTCCAGTGTAGCTCACAGTACATCTTTAGGCTGAGCAGCAAAAAACCCAACCCTTGCCAGTACTAAAGACCAAGGAAAAACTTAATAAATTTGAGTCCCATCCTATATGAAAAAATATGCTCTTTCCCATGTCTCTCCACCTGTAAGCACCACAAAAGATGCCCCCAAAATCTCATCAGTAAAAGGCAATTAATAATTGTTTCTCTAGCTTTGTACCATTCTACCAGAAGTCACAGAGTCAAACCCGTGTGATTTTTCGTATGTCTCCTTTCAGGACAGTTGAGTGCTGCACTCTGACTCAACCAATACTGGTTATGCTAGTAAGACCTTACTTATGGCTCATGGTTTGGGGTTTTTTTCTTTTAATATCTATTTTTAAGAAGTTTCTTTATCCTTGATCAAGGGTTACAAGAACAAAACCATCTCTAGGAACGCGTAGGAGGACTTACATGGAGAAACCCATGAGTCTCATCTGTCTTACAGTCACAAAACAAAGACTAAGAGATAAAGATCATTACTGTAGGTTGAATGTTTTCAGTTATTTCCAGACTAACAAGAGATGAAGTAGAACAGCATATATCAGGGATCATAAGCTTTAAATCTGCACAAATATTTACATCTGCAATATTCAGATGCGCTTTGCTGCCTCTGAGAAGTTTGAACAGCAAATACACCAGGTCTTGGAGGAAATTCTACTCTGGCAATACTACTGAGAAATGGTTCCATATTTCTATATTGTGAACAGTCTGTTTTCCATCAGTGAAGACAAACTGCTGTGGTTTTCTGGTACTCATGCTATATATTGTATTAAAAATTCTTCCTTTAAGTAGATTAAAAATTAATTATTTATCCTTATTTTTAATTTTATTCTTTTTCCTTTAAAAAGAGATATGTAGGAAAGTAATTTAACATCTACATCTTATTGCAATGGGCTTGGGTTAAAGCAGGAGCAAAATAAACATACAGTTAATATTTTTCTGTCCCAGCAACATTTCCATTTTTCATTCTGAGAACGTCAGAGTGTATTTCAGGATTCCATTTTACTTTTCCAGAGTGCTCACTTTTCTTTTGTTGCACTGTTAGGTCATTTGTTTAAAATTTACACATCAGTCACACACATGAATAGTGTTTATTAATAAAATGTCTCTATACTGAATTCTCTGCTTTATACTCTGAAAAAGTATTTGTCAGAGACGTTCACTAGCACTGTTTCTGCTTCAGGAATATTAAACAACAAGTGTTTGCAACAAATAAAAGACAAAATTATTTTTAAAATAAAATTATTTTTCTGAATGGAAAAATCCCAGCAAGGAGATTTGGGGTTCTATTATCTCTTTATGCAGAACTCTGAACGGTTTAGTTTCATAAATATGCTGCTCCTGCTCAAGGTTCAGTTTATTCTTGATCAACCAGGTAGGCTGAAAAGGTTACTTTGATATAGGGAACATAGCAGAGCAAATCACCTAGCACATGCATAAATTCTTGAATGACAGTTCCACAGGGTAGGAGAGGTATTTTAAAAAAGTTATGTTATACATTCCCAGGGGAACAGAGAGGTACCTGAATCCCGACCTTGCAAATCTGCTGACATACAAGAGAAACTTCCAAAAGTGCATCTACTGAGAAAATTCTGTTTTACAAAATTTACTGAAGGTTTTATAGGAAGTGAAATTAGAAAATTTCCATTGTGGAAAGTACAAGTCATCTGCTTTCCCTGCAAAAGAAACATCGTAAACATTTGGTTATTTTAAGGTGTAAGAACTGAATTTATAAGTGAAAAAATGTTCCAGAAGTTTGCTGCAGAATTAAAAATATTCATTTTATTCATATATTCACATACTTTAGCCAGCTTGAAAGGTGCAGACTTCCACTGCAGGTTGCTTGTTCTGTCACAGGATAAAGTGTCAATCACATTCAGATATTCTCCATTTGTCTTGTCTGTGCTTTGTTCCAAGTGCCACAAGCAAGTGAAAATATGATCAAAATCAAATTACTCCTTTGGGGTTGTGGAAGTCAAAATACAGAAATCAGAGTTGCCATCCTCAGAAGGTGTTTCCAAGGGGAATAACTATCCAATACTTAAGAAGACTTTAGGGATTTATTGAGATCCTACTGATTAACTGCAGGTGTGTCCCCTTGGTTATATTAGTCAATCCAAAGTAGCTACATTCTGTATTTTTCATGAATATGACATTTTGGAGAAACTGAAGTTTCATGATGCTCACAAAAATCAATTTTTATGGACCCACTGTATCTATACACAACACCTGCCACGAAATAAAACCCAGCAATATGCAGCTGCCTCTTTGCAAACCCTGATGTGATAAAAACCCAGAATAAAGCAGTAGAGGAGCTACAGTGCCAAGCACTACAGAGCACAGCTTATAGACACACTTTGCCAAGTCTCACATCAGAGAAGCAGCTGGGGCTGCTCTTACACAAACCCTGTCTCCTATAGAAAGCTCATCTTCAGGTAACACCTGTCTCTCCTGGATTTTTTTTCTGGCAGTATCCCATGTGCTAGGGGGTTCAGGAGACACTGGTTTTTGATTTTTTTTTTTTTTTTAAACAAACATACGTTTTACCCATTATCTGAAGTAAAAATTAGTTCATATATTGCATGCATGTGACAGCAGCAAATTCTATGTTTTCTTGTTGGGTCTTACAGTTTACTTGCAACAAGTTAGATGGACAACTAGACATAGATTTGAAGAAATTGGTTACATAAATGCATGCTTACCAGCTGGAGCAGAACATGAGCAGTGAAGTTGAAAACCGTGATGATCAGCACATGATTCATTGAATTTGCATTCCTTAAAATGTGGCTTGGGATACCTTTTGCTCTCAATCTCATCTGAAGAAATTTTATCCAGTTCAATTATCACAGCTGACATTGTGATAGTCTCAGTAGACTTCCAATCAAAAACAAAACTGAACAAATGAAGAAGCCGCTTTAAGTTCAGGTTCCCCAGGCTTGCAGTCCACAAATAATTTCCTATCACAAAACAAAACAAACAAACAAAAAAAAATCCCCAAACTGTAACAGTGCAAAATGTTTGGGCTTTTTTTAAATCAATGACTGAGAAACTGTATTTCCATGAAGCTGCTCTTCCAGTTCTTCACCATTTGATAAATATTGCAGCTCTTCTCTAAAGCAGAAAGCTATTACTTTAAAAAGTTCTTCTGTTCTTGCAGTGACAACAACGTTATGACATCTCTGTGTAGCTGCTACAAAAACAGCAAGGATAAGCAGAGACATTTGTATGCCTGCTAAGTTGTGGACTTGCTAACTTTGTTTCAAGAGTCTAATTCACGGTCTGTTCCCCACTGGCCCATCTGGGAGGAGCTAAGTAATACCCGTGGGATCAAGTGCATCCCAGTCCAGCTTGGCAGCTGTGCCCTGTTGCTTGTGCCACAGTTATGTTTCCTCAGTGAATGCTCGGGTCATTGACTGGGATGTGTGCAGCAAGATAAATTACCAGAAGCTACATCACTCCTTGAAAACAAGTAAGAAAAGGTTCTCAGTTTCCCCGTTTGTTATTTTAGATCCTGGAGTCTAAAAAAGTTTCTTTCCAGGAAAATATTAGGTAAAGGAACAAATAAGGAAAGTGGTCTAGGAAAGTGGTCCTTTAAGCTTCTTTTTAGTATTATTATTTTCGATTCCTTAAATGCAACTAAACCTCGACAGAACTCAAGACAAGGAAACGATCCGTCTCCCCCCCGCAGACCTCTGAGCATTCTAAGCAGTGCCAAGGGAGTCACCCACTGGCGACGCTGGGAAGTTCGAGGAGCAGCAGGGGATGCTCACGGCAGGCACCCCGGCTGGGGAGGCTTGGAAGCACATTGCCAACTTAAAGGACATTGCTTTAAGAACAGCAGAGGTCATAAAGAATAAATTATTCATTAAAACGGGCCATACCAGAAAAATTGCCAAGGCTGAGCTAGGGAAAAGGTGATATGTGATTTCGCAGCTATTGGTTCACTAGCAATTTCTTATCTTCTCTTTGCACAGCAGGAAAGAGGAGTAAATAATGCAAAGAAACTCCAAAAATCTCTGCAGCCATGCAGCTTTTACTAAACAGTCCCTTGTTCCGCAACAATAGGACAAATCCAAAATCCCTAAACTCAGCTTGGAAAGAAACGAATTCTCAGGGCTGTCCTGGCTCACATGAGTCAGGTTTAAACTGATGGTGGTATCCTCAACAATCTCAATGGAGGCAGGGAGCAGGTGGAGATCCCATGGGCTTGCACTTGAAACTTATCTTCAAACAGGGTCCAGTTACATTAAAAAAAAAAAAAAAGAAAAAAAAAATCAGTTTACTAGTGGCATACTTCTCCAAGAGCTAATTTCTAGATGGATTTAGATCACAACAAAGAACCCAACTGAGGTAAAAGGACTAGTACTATTAAGTAGAGGAACTTGGAAATGGGATTGAAAAAAATCAATCACAGAGGAGGCCAGAAGGATGTGGCAGTTGTCTTGTTTTCATTTCACTTCAATTAATGCACATCAAAGGCGTGAAAAAGCTTTGCAAAAGTGTCACAGCACTTAATAAAACTTTAGAAATGGTTATATAACAGGGAAAACAAACAAATGCGTCATTTGGAAGGCAAACCCAGCATGGCTTACACCAACAAAGGGAAAAGAGAAAAGAAATATCACACCCTCAGTGACCACAGAGAGAACACAGCACAGCTGCTGCTTCAGGGCCCTTATGTGCCCCAAAATGGAACGAAGTCATCCAACCCTTTTACCTTTTCCAGGGAATTTCCCGGGGTAACAGATCACCCAAAGGGACCATAATGCATTTGAGGATGGCCAGGATCCACAGTTTCTGTAAAATATAAAACTAAAATGTGACAATGTAATTCCCTCAGCTCAAATTTATTTGCAGGAACGTATTCCCATTTTCCTTGTCTGGATTTAATCCCTGATACGGTATTATCTGTTCCAGTAGCAAAGTTTTCAGCTGCCTCAGGTGAACCACTGGGTTTTTGGACCCAAACTTTAGCTCCACCATTAACTTAGTTGGTAGATCCAAACCCTTGGTTCCCTTCCAGGGGGAGTTTTCTGTTACAACCACTACAGTCAACAAACGAGCCTCTCCAGCTGTGCCTCGGAAAGCAGAACTTAACAGGACAAACTTCTTAGTTGCCTGCCGAGTCTAATCTAATCCCAGCCTAACTATCCAGGAGATCAAAGACTTCCCTGGCTTTTGTTTAAATCTCTACATAATATCATTAATGTCATGCTGAGTGAAATCCTCCACGACATCAGGCCTAATGGGATAACCATCGTGGTCACCTTCCCATTGCCTTCCTATTATTGGCTTTGATTCAGCAAACACTTCACCCTCCGAACTATGATCTCAATCAGTTGAATCCAAAATATCTCCATCCTATTTTCCAGAATCCCAATCTACCCCTGCCTCTGCAATCATGACATGCATTTTTTTCCTATTGACTCAACCTCTTATTTACCTTGGTCTAACCAGAGAGCCGCCTCTAGTACTACCGTTTGGGAAGTGCCCAACCTGTCTCTTCATAGTCAATTTGGGCACTGCAACAAAAATATTTTCCCCTGCAATTCACACACTTGCTTCTCCAAATTCATCTTATCCTCACACATTTGTTCTCTGTTGATGCTGCTTTCGATACGCAGCCAGAAAAATCCATCCAGCACAGACATCGTGGGGAATGGCCCAACGGCTCATT
>VYXB01000914.1:415351-440440 GCA_013397135.1 Pachyramphus minor | reverse complement strand
CTCCTGGGTGAACACATCCCCTGGAGCCCGACCCCAGGAGGGTGAAAATCAGCTGAATTCCAGGGAACTTGGTCAAGTTCGCCACAGGGACATCAGCGGGGCTGGGGGAGGAGGGTTATAAATAGCAAATTCTATGGAATATCAGCCTGTTCTGTCCTGATCCCACTGAGCTTCCCTGGAACCTTAGCTGGTTCCTGACAAACCTGGCATTAGATTGGCAGCTCTGCAGAGCAATATCCGGGCTCCATGAGCCACTGTGAGGCTGTTCCAGCAGGAATTCACCATTGAAGAAGCTAAGAGCCAAAAGCAAATCCCACCTGGCCAGGCTGGTGGGCAGCAGTTGGATCCACTCTGGGAGAAAACCCCGTGTGCCTGCCAGGAGCTCTGACTCTTTTTCCTACCAGTTCCTGATCAGTGTCAGGGCCACAGCAAGGGATTCAAAATCCAAATAAACCTCAAAACCTATAGAATGAGTAATCCAAAGGAAGAAATTCATTGTTGTCATAAAAAGCTTAAAAATCACTTAAAATTTCTATGACAATGGAATGGGATTCCCAGGAACCTTACTAAAGGTCTTGGTTCCACTTTAATGTAATTTTAGTCCCTCGATTTGCAGGTTGTAGAACTTATCCTGGATTTAGAGGTTGAGCAGGGATTTGCTTTGAATTAGCTTCCACCTCTGGCCCCATTTTGTGCAAACACAACTCGGGTCAATGTGGTTAAACAGATATTCCTACAAAACAGTTGCTGTGCCCCCTCTAAATTACCCCAAGTTTTCAGATAAAAATTTCACCCCTGTCCTCCCTAAGTCACCCCAGCTTTTCCCACCTGGGAGCTACAAGGAGCTGTAAATTCAAAGGCAGAAAGAGAAGATCTACCAGCAAAAGACAGAAAAAAGGGAAAGGTTTCAGAAAACATTTCTGCCATCTAATTAATAAGAGAAGTGAGAAGAACAAGAACACGCTCGTATTAGGGCCTGACAGTCCCCTGCAGCCAGAGCTCAGCACACATGCAGAGAGGCAACTCCATCATCTAAAAGAAAAAAAAAAAAAGAAGAAAAAGGTGATTTAGTTTGTTTTAAAGTTATTCTAATTTCCTAAAACCAAACTACAACATTTGCTTTTGACTTATATTGGGTGAATAATGAGCAGTGGGCACAGGGCATGTCATTAATGCTGATATGAATGATGCTTTCTGGGGGAAGACCAACAGATTTCCCAAGTTCAATTCCTGCCCAAGGACTGATTTGCACAGGCGAAAACCTCTTCCATGAAGTGATTTTGTTCCCTCTCATAATATTTGCCCAGTCTGTTCCCTGTGGATATTGCCAGGCTGGGGACAGGCCCGTGGAGCTGTCAGCGCTCTCTTCCCCAAACACAAGTGTGGGCCCCTCGCCAAACTGCCTCTGCCACTTGGTTTTCTCCAGGAGAAATTAAAGAATTGCTCATGGCAGTTTGGAAATTAAGTTATCCCAAAGGGAAGTTAAGAATAAATATTCCTGTAAGAGCCTTTGGGACCTGCTGGGCTGAAATGGGAAGGAGATAATGCCCATGGGATGTGCAGCTTTACCTTCTGCTCCCTGTGATGCTACAGCCCAGGAGGAAATCTCAAGGGGGGACACAAAATCTCAGGAGGCAACAAAATGCAGCATCTGTCACCCTGATCCTGTTTAAACTCAGCCTGTGGGCCCAGACCTCACACCCCCAGGGAAACACTGACCTTCCCTGCATCAGTCTGAAATCGAGCCCTCATTCTCACCTTCAGCACAGTCCCAGGGTTATCCCAAATTCATGAAAAGGTGCCAAAGGCCACTTTGGCTGGGGCTCTCTCTGTCTCTGCAGGCTCAGGGACTGCAGCGACCAGGGTGCTCCAGCACAGACAGCCTGGAACCAGAGCAGATCCCTCTGGATTGGCAACGTCCTGGGGATACCTGGGGACAGAAACCATCAGCCTCTGGGGCTGCCACTTCATTTCCATCATAAAATTGAAAAGATAATGCCAAAGAATATATTAGAAATATTAGACAGAAGTTCTTTACAGAGAGAGTGGCCAGGCATTGGAATGGCCTGCCCAAAGAGGTGGTGGATTCACCGTCCCTGGAGGTTTTTAAGATGAGGCTGGATGTGGCACTGAGTGCCATGATCTAGGAATCACAGTGGTAGTGGATCAAGGGTGGGATCTGATGATCTTGGAGGTCTCTTCCAACCCAGTTAATTCTATGATTCTATTCTAAAGTTGGGGATGCAGCTCCTCAGACTCTCTGACCACAAAACCCAGTTCTGACCTAGTTCTCATGGGGACCAACAGGAACTCAACAAAAACCACAAGGATTAGAATTTTGTGCTGTTTTGACAAACTTCATCTCAGCTTTGCAAACACTAATCCTTGCAGGTCCCTGCTTTCTGGAGTCCCAGTGATCTCCAGTTTCCTGCTAAACCCACGACACTGCTCCAGCCCCACTCCATGCCAGGCTGAGCAGAAGCCACTGGGCTGGACAGGGAAGAACCCTCACCTGACTGCTGCAGTTGGAGGGAGATCAAGCTACAAATGGAACCCTGGAAACAGCCTCCAAGGCATTCTCTAATCACACCTCTGAAATGGCTCAGAATGGCAACACCTCCAGTCCCAGCTCAGTCCCTTCACAAGTCCTTGTCCCAGCCCTCCCACACTAACACACACACAAGACATCCACAGGCACACAGGCCTTGCTTGAACAATTCCTGACCCAAACCCTTGCCTTTTCTGCCCAGAACTGAGGGAAATCTGACAGAATATGAATAAATAAGCTTTTCTGAGAGCAGTCAGTCATCACCCCAGTCCCTCAGACTTTGCAAGAGTTTGTAGGGAACAGACCCAAATTCTAATCCTACATCTACAGGTTTGTTCGAAAGATACAGGACAGTAACTGCCTGCAGTGCTCTGGGGAGGGGCAAGACAACATCTCACTTCTGCTTGGAAAATTCAAGAGAATGAAAAGCAATTTCCCTTCTCTCTGTCTGACCCACAACCAAAGCAGTCGTGTAGGACAACACGGACCATTCATGAAAGGCCTCGCTCCGTTGGGGAAAAAAAACCCTAAACAAACAAAACCACCCCAAATTTCAAGGTAAAAACGTGATGCTTCCCTAACAGAAGCACACAAAACTCGTTTAAGCCAGAGAGGAAATTACAAACCAGAAAAAAAGAGCAAAAAGAAATGCTCTGCCTTGACACACCAAAGATGGCAATAATTCCAAAGGAATTTCAATTCCCCAGGGATCATAAGCAATTACCAATAATTTGTCCTGTGTAATAATTACTGACTTGGGTTTCTGTTGAAGTGCTGGACATGTCCATTGAGGGTTCAGGGGTTTGGTGTGCTTGTTTATGGCTAATCCTGACAGGCCCAGACCAAACTCAACCAAGCCCATTCCTGCACCACCAAATCTGGAGGCAATATTGATACAGTTTATAAATACTTTCCTTCCCTGCTACTCAGTCCTTCCTTACACATCAATGGAGGAGATTTCCTCCATCCTTTGTTACCAACAACAGCTCTCCAGCCCAAATCCCAGTGTGTTCTAACAGATACAAACTACACATACCTAAGGCAATGGTTCCATCAGCCCCTGGAATTCTGAGCTCCCTGTTCCCTGGATGGCTCATCCAAACATACAGCAATCTCACCTCAGCCACTGTATCCTCAGAGGGAAACACAACCTGATGGGAAAGCTCTGGCACCACATTTCCTCTGTTATCCCAAATTCACTTGGCTATTCACCCCTTCCTCTCTGCCATTTCCCAGCAGACATGTGCAGGACCAGACTGGAGCATAAAAAACACCATTTCCCCGGGAGTTAATGCCAACAGCCAGGAAAAGAGAAACATGTGCCTCTCTGACTTACCCCATCCCACATGCAGGACCAGGCCAGTGGGGCTGGAGACTGCTGGCTTTGGCTGCTCAGACACCACAGCGTTTGGCAGAGCAGGGTTGGATCCAATGGTTCTTCCTGTCCTGAAAGAGAGGAGAAAAAGAAAATTAAGTGCACTGTGAAAGTCAAAGGCTCCTGCCCTTCACACTTCTGTTGTGACTGAACGCTGTGGAGGTTTTTTTCCGTAACAACTGAGGGGTGACACTCAAATAACAGGGAATAGACCCCCATTCCCAGAGACCCCTTTTCTCACCAGCCCCATCCACTCTGCCCACAGGGAGCTGTGGGGACTGTGGGTCAGTCCAACACTGAGCCACCTCAGGGCTGAACAGTTCTGTCTGCAGGGCAACAACCAAGCAGGGACACTTGTCCACTGAAAGGAAACCAACAGTGACAAAACATTAGGAGACTGGCAGAGCACCCAAATACGGACCAAAACCAGTCTCCAGCTGTGGCACAGATCTGTGCCCAGACAGAACCCAAACCCAAGCCCAGCACAGCCTTGGGGGAGGGTTCAGCTGCTCCTTTCCAGCCATGGCCAAACAGCCAGTGCCAGTGTCTGTCAGCTCCTCCTCCCTCTGCCCTGCACCACTGGCACCCCTGGACTGTCACCCCTGGATTGATTCAATATCCACAAATCCACAATGCCAAGATCAGATTTCTGTGCCCACCAGGGACACATCACCCAGGATGGACATTTCTCCCAATATCCAAAAGAGACCTCCACACTCTACATCCAATTCAGGAAACACCAACTTAGCTCTGGGCCTGGAAACAAGAGAGTGACAACATTTTCCAATCATTCCAGCCTGGGAGAAAGCCCTTCCCACCACCCTCTTGGGTTTTGCTCTCCAGCTTGGGAAGGTTTGTATCAGGTTGCATTTCATGGCTGGTCAGGGCAGACATCTCATGGCCAAGCTGGTGCTGCAGCTGCACAGAGCAGAGCTGGCACCAGACAAGGAGTGAGCCCCAGATTTGTGTCCCATTGGAAACCAAACCTCTCTGGGCTGTTTGACAGCTCAGCTCCACGGGGATGCAAAGGTTTTCCCCCCTCACACATAACAACTCTGTACAGGAAAAGATTTATCAGTCAAGATGTGTTACCTGATCTTTCTTCTTGAACTCATTTCATCTCTTCCTCAAGTTTCAGGGACTTGCTCATCCTGGAGCTTCATCAGAAGCTTTGGGTGGGTGGGATACCCAGCCTGGAAATGCACATCCACACCCAGGTCAGACAGTCATCTGGGATGTTTCCTGCACACCAAACACCACAGCCCCAGCACCAGGAACCTGCAGATGCTCTGCATTGCAATCCACAGCATCAGTCAGTCCTACAAGGGAAAGCAAAGTTGTTTTTCCTCCTCTCAGAGAGGAAAACACACAACAGCAAATGCTGGCCCAGCTGACCCAGCCCTGGTGGGCAGCTGCACCACTGACCAGGAGAATCCATCCTGGCTCACTCTGTTCTGGTAAAACACTGCAAATCCAGGAGGTCTGGGGCTTAAAAGCTCAAATTAGGTCAGCAAAAAGCTCTCTGGCTGGGACAATTCACTGAATTCCCTGGGAGATCCTGAAATCTGTTTCCAAGGCCATAAAAAGTCCAAAGGAAAAGGTGCTGAGTACACAGGACTTCAAGGTGCTGCAAGCAGAGGTTCCCTGAACTGCAGGGAAGTGTCCTCAGTGTGGCTTTGGCTGCTCTCCCTGCACACTGTGCTCTCCACACCAGCCATCCTTCCTGGCAAGGCCAGGCAGAAGGGAAGGGGTGTTGGAGGCTCTCAGGGAACCCCCAGCCCCACTGCCAGTGAGGAATGACAGTCAGTGCCTGCAGCCCTCACCCCAGTTCCTGACCCTCAGGGGATGGCTCCTCACCTGGCCTTTGGGGGCATGGGCTGGGGGTGGCCTCAGCAGTGCTGGGGCAGCACTTGGACCCCATGGTCTCAAAGGGCTTTTCCAGCCTCAGGGATCCCACGGGACACTTAGTGACTGACTCACCTGCACGGACAGCCACAGGAAGCTGTTACACATGGATTATATTCCATGAGCCTGAGCATCACTCAGAGCATAGAGAGCAGGAAAACCACACTGTTACACCACTTATCCTGCTCAGGGGTTTCCCAGAGGGGCAAGAGCAGCATTTCATTGTGAGCTTGAGGGAAAACAACTCTTAAAGTGGCCCTGAAGATGTCACTTTTCTGACACTCCTGCCCCAGAACCACAGCCCAGCAGGTTTCTGTGGGAACCTGAATTATTTCTGTAGTTCAGATGCTGCACATGCCTAAAGCATTCCCTTGGGAACATGAAGCTTCCCACAGGCATTTTGTACTTCACTTTAGACTTTCAGCACATTTAAAGACAGTTTAAATCAGAATGAGGGGACTTGGTGACAGCACAGCATTGGGTCAGGGACATCAGGACACTCACCACACAACACTCACTATGGACTCTCCATTCCCAGCACTCCTTCTGGACCATCCTCAGTTCTCACAGAGGCTCAGTTCTATTTCCAGGACTCCCATCGGGAAATGGATCCCTGTTCCCAGAAGCAAATCCCCAAGGCCATTTTTACTCCCTGCAAACACAAGAATGACCAGGGACAGCTGCTGGAAGAGCACAGAAAGAGGAGTGTGATGATCAGACACTTTTAACTGGGAGAGCTCCAGTTCTTACCTGCCACCCCTAAGCAGCTCTGCCTTGGTGGTGCCTCTCTGCGCCCAAACACCTCTGTGGGATTTTGGCCCCTAATTTGCACAATCCCATGGTAATTTGCATAATAACTCAATAATAATCATTCATGGGTTCTCCAGGTGGGAGTCAGTGGGGTTCCTGTGCTCCAGCAGTGCCAGGAGATGTCTCATCCCTTCCCCAGGGCGCTGCTGCAGGGACATCCCCCAGGGAGGCTGCAGGACACGTCAGCACCAGGATGGGAATCTGGGCTTCCAAACCCATCCAACAGCTCCGGCCCTGGAGCTGCTGCTGAACCTCCCGCTTGGCCAGTGGGGCTGAGAGAGGGAAAACTTACAGAGGGTGCTGAGAAAACAACCCCAAATCTCAGGAACTCACTTTGTAGTAAAAACCTGTGTCTGTGTTTACACACATCCAGGGAAAATACTGCCACTGGAGGAATCTTGGACTTTCCTTTGGCATTCACTGGACTGGCACAGCTCAAACTGATGCCATTCAATTCTCCATCTCCAAAATCCAGGCTCTCCTTTGCTGTGGGGTTTCTGCCTGTCCCACATTTCAGAGGGACCTCTGGCAGCTGCACTGCCCAAGAGGTGCCGTGGAACTGCTGGGAAACATCACTGGGAGGGAAGCAGAAATCAACTAATTCAGGGCAGCACCTCAAAATATTGGGGAGAAAACACCATAACACTCCATGGCCTCCCTTTGTAAACAAACACCAAACTGCTTAAATAAAAACAATAAATGGTACACTACAACCGTTTGGCACTTTCAATTTAACCACTGCAAGTCAGTTGGCAAACTACAGAGTGTTAAACGTTTTGGTTTTTTTAAATTTCAATTATGATATAAAAATCAGGGAGATCAGAGATTCCCCCTAGGGTTTTACTTTCAGGGAAGGAAAAACCAAACACCCCCCCCACCACCACCCCACTGCTGCAATACCTCAGGCTCCCAAAAAGGCCCCGGGGATGTGCTGGTGCTTTCGGCTGCCCTGGAGCACACGGAGGAACGCGATGTCACTACCCCCTCGGGCACAGCCGAGAACCCAAAGAATAGCGGCTCCTGGAAGCCCTGCTGTGCTAGGGCTTGGGGAGGAAGGGCACTCACTGGCTTTTCTTCCTGCCTGAGAGCGAAAAGCCTCATTGACGGTGATTTCTCCTGCCAAGTGCATCAGCTCTAAAGGGGAGCTCATAAAACGCAACTTCTTGCAACGAGAAAGTTTCCTGTTTTCTGGATAATTTTTCCAACTGAACTCAAAGTACACACTCAAGGTGCAGGGGAAAGGATAAGACTGAAGCAATGACCCCCCCCCGAGAAACGCATCAGGACTCACTGGCACTACTTCCAAGGCTATTTTGTCTTCATGGGAAAGCCTGGAAAACGCTTGGAAGCAATGCTGATTTGTCCCGTTTTGTTTCAGTCTCTTCCTGGACCTCGACTGCTTTTAGCACAGATGCTGCTGTCTCAGTAAGGTTTTGGAGGACTATTGAAAAATCTGTTAAGAGCTTACTGACTGCAAAAGCATACAGCGTTTATCACGGACATCTGAACTCCCACAAACAGCTTCTTTCCCCTTTCAGTACAAAGTTATTTTCACGGTATCATTTGACACGAAGCGCCCGGGAACTCAAGGCTGAGCCCTCCGGAACAGAAAATAAACAGATGGGGAAGAAGCTTTGCACAGGTGTACCACACTCCGGAACAGACCTGACTTGAGTTTTGCTCTTTGAGACATTTTACAGAGAAACTCCAGCACGAGAGCTGGCACTTTCACAACGGTACCTCGAGAGTCCGCACCGCAAGCGGCGCGGGAAAACCGCAGTGCTACGAGTCCCTGAGGATCCTTTTCCACCCGCCTCCCGCTCTCCCGACAGGACAAAGGGCGCCGCCATGTTGCGTTGCCCCCCGCGCAAAGGCTACTGGGAGATGTAGTTCCCGCCCCGACGCACAACATGGCGGCCCCGAGCCGCCGCTGAATCCTTGTGCCCGTGCGCCCCCTCATCCCTGTGCACTCCAGTTCCTACTTATGGCAACGCTCCGAGCGCTCGGGAGAGCCACGCTCGTCCACCCCCCCCGGTCACAAATTTCAATTTCCCCGCTGCCGCTTCCACGCTTTTATTGTCAGTGCGGGCGCAGTGATGAGGTTCTGTGCTGTGGGGGTGGGGGAGGGCGCGGGGAGCGCTGAGGTGTAGACACCTCTGCCCCCCAAAGTGCAGGTGGGGTGGGGAAGGGGGCTTGCGGCCCTTCCCCACGGTGCCCTGGCAGCGGGGTGTCTGCCCTGTGCCCCCCCTAAGATTAGGGAGCAGGGTCAGCGCTTGGGGTAGGGCCATCCGTGTGGTCGCAGAAGGGACCGGAGCCGCCGTCCAGGCTGTCCTGCCGTACAACCCCGCGGGGTCGCGACGAGGGCCGTGAACCCCGGGGGGGACTCCCCGGTTCCTCCACAGCCTCGAATACCTGTGAGGGGACAGCGAGGGGTCATCTCACGGCGCCCCACGGCCGGACCCCCCGGCCCACCCTGGCCCCCCGCTCACCTCGCTGGCCAGGGGCTCCCCCGGCAGCTCGGGGGGCTCGGGCGTTTCCAGCAGGCTGATGCTCCGCATGACGGCGCAGAGGGAGATGCGGGGGCGCCGGGAGGCTCCCAGCACCGCCCTCCCGGCCGCCTCCTCCTCGGGGGGCTGCGGGGAGGGCAGCGGGGACAGCGGGGACGGGAGACCCGTGTCCCTCGGCGTGTCCTCCTCGGGGTGCGGCGCCCGCTCGGCCGTCCGGGGCTCCCACAGGCTGCTGTGCCGACTGCCACACACCTGTCACCCAGCGCCTGGACACGGCCCCAAGGGGAGCCACACCTGTCCCGTTCCACCTGTCCCTGTCCCTGCTCACCTGTCCCCCTGTCTTTGACCTTACTCACCTGTCCCCTTCCTATTCCACCTGTCCTACCTGTCCCTGACCACCTGTCCCTTCCCACCTGTCCCCACCCTGTCCCTGCCCCATCCCCGCTCACCTAGCACTCAGGATGCCCTGGTAGAAGTCGAGCTGCCGCATGAAGCCTGGGTTGGGCAGGACGCTGGGCCGGCAGTGCCGGACGTGCCGCAGCGCCCGCTCCAGGGGCCACCCGAACTCCTTCATGGCATAGGCCAGCACCGTGGCGGCCGAGCGGCTCAGCCCCATGCGGCAGTGCACCAGTGCTCGGCCCCCTGATGCCCTGCATGGGGGCACCGGGGACACCGTGTCCACAGGGTTCCCAGGGTCCCCAAGACACGCCAGGGTCACCAGGGACACCGTGTCCACAGGGCTCCCCAAATACCCCAGTCACCCCAGGGATAACAGAGACACCATGGGATCTCAGTGTCCCCACGGTCCCCATGTCCCAGAGCTCCCCAGCTCCCAGTGTCCTCAGCCATCCTGGTGTCCCCAGGGTTCCCCATGTCCCTTGTGTCCCCACCCACACCGGTGTTCCTAGGGACCCCATGCCACAGGGCTCCCAGTGTCCCCAGCCTCCCCAGGTTCACCATGTCCACAGGGGCTCCCAGTGTCCCCAGCCACCCCCGGATCACCAGGAATACCGAGTCTCCAGCCAACTCAGTGTCCCTGGGGACCCCATGCCCCAGGGCTCCCCTTGTCCCACAGGGCTCCCTGTATCCCCAGGGAACCCCATGCTCCAGATGTCCCTGCTCCCCCCAGTATCTGCAGAGGTCCAATTCCCCACAGCTCCCCAGTGCTCCCAGTGTCCCCAGTGCACCCCAGCACCTCATTCATCAAGACTCCTCCCCATATCCCCCTCCCCCGACCCCAGCTCCAGCCCCTGACCCTTTGTGTCCCCGATGTCACCCCTAGCATTCCCCCCAGTGGCCTCCCCATGCCCCACAGCTGCCTTGGCCCCACTGACCGGACATGGGAGAGAAAGAGGAAGGTGTCATTCCAGTGGGGCAGGAGCTGGGCCGCCTCGTCGTCGTACACCCGCACGTTCATGTATGTGAACAGCGCCGGGAAGAAGTTGTCAATCTCCCGCGCCACGTTCAGGATGTGGGTGACCCTGTGGGGACAGGGGTGACACCCCAATGGGTGTCCCATGATGACCTCACACCTGCCCCACCATGACACCCCAGATGACTCCATGCCCACCACAGTGGCACCTCAAGATGACCTCACACCCAACCTAGATGGGATCCATACCATGCCACCAGGACACCCCAGATGACACCATGCCACACCATCCCACGTTGACACTACACCCACTGCACTGTGCCCCCCAAGATGACCCATAGCCACCCCACCATGACACCATGATGACCCTGTGCCACCTCACCATGTCACACCAGATGACCTCATACCCACTCCACCACGCCACCCCAGATCCCATGCCCCCATGTCCACCCTGCTGTGTCACCCTAGATGACCTCATACCCACCCACGACACCCCAGATGCCCCCATGACCACAAAGATCCCATGCCACCCCACTGGCACCCCAGATGATCCCATGCCATGCCAATGTCGCCCCAGATAACCCCATGACAACCTCACCAAGACCCCAGATGCCCCTGTGCCACCTCACACTCACTTGTTCTGCTGCAGCTCCTCCAGGTTGGCTGCATTCCACTCGGAGCCCTGTGCGGTGACAGCGGTGAGCGATGGGACACCCCTGCCCACCCTGCCCACCTTTCCTGCCCTGCTGCCCACCAGGTAGAGGTGTGGGAAGACGCGTGAGGGCCGGTCCATCTGCGCCAGCACCAGCAGCATCTCGTTGTCGATGAAGTCCTTGTGCTGGGCCAGGCTGTGCCCTGTGCGCCGCTCCAGCTCCTCCCGCACCTGGGCACCACCACGGGTGAGGGATGGCCATGCCTGGCCCTCCCTGTCCCCCCCACCCGGTGCCACCCACCTCCTTGGAGGTGACATTCTCCAGGTCAGCAGTGGCCATCACGTCCCGCAGCAGCGCCCGCACCACCTGCTCCGACAGCTCTGGCGCCTCTGGCCTGGCGCCCACATAACCTTGTCATGGGTGTCACTGCTGCCACCACCCACCTGCCCCACCCAGACCATGCCCTGCACAGACCCCACCTCCCTGTGCTCAGGCCTCTCCCCTAAATGCAAGCCCTCCGTCTCCATGACCCATTTTCTTTAAGTGGGAAACTTAAAGACTGGAAGCTCTACCCATTTTATTTAAGCTCCATCCATTCCTTTAAGCCCCAACCCATTCCTTCAAACCCCCCCCTCTTTCCTTTAAGCCCCTCCCCATCCAGACAAGCCCTGCCCCATAAGCCACATGCTGAATGCAGACTCCCTCCCTTAGCACAAGCCCCACCTGGCAGAGCCCCACCCTCACAGCCCCACCCAATGCCCCCCCCTTATCCAACAAGCCCCACCCCTACCCAGGCTGTGGGTGGGGCAGGGGGTGTCTCTTACCGCAGGGGGGGCGATGCCGGGCGCACAGACTCGAGGTCGGCCATGGCCAGCCACTCGTTGAGGCAGCTCTGCTCGGAGCCCAGCGCCGCTGCGTAGTCGCGGGCCCAGGCCAGCGCGGGGCCCCCCGGGATGTGCCCGCCACGGGCAGCGTCCTCGCAGGCACGGTGCAGCTCCTGCAGCACGGCCCTGCCGCACACCACCTGCCACCCCTGCACTGCCACCGCCACCCCGACACCGCACAACACCTGCCACCCCTGCACTGCTACCGCCACCCCAACACCGCACAACACCTGCCACCCCTGCACTGCCACCGCCACCCCGACACCGCACAACGCCTGCCACCCCTGCACTGCCACCGCCATCCTGACACCACCCCAACACCACTCTGCCACCACCCCAACACCCATGTCCCCTGTGCTGGCTGTCCCCAGAGTGTGGGTGCCACTATCCCTCTCCCAGCCATGCCCAAAACCTCCCCCAGCGCTGTTCCTCTCGGTGCCCAAGTGCCCATGGTGTTGCCCGTAGGTCTGTGTCCTGGCTGTGGCCATGGTGGTGCCCACATCCCCTGTGCCCATGCTGACACCCATGTTCCCTGGGCCCACAGCAATGCCCATGTCCCCCAAGCTCCCAGCAGTTCCCGTACCCTCTGTCCATGGGGGTGCTCCCATCCCTTGTACCCTTGGCAGTGCCCACATCCCCCATGTCTGTTGTGGTGCTCAGGTCCACCATGCTATGGTGGTGCCCACACCCCCTTTGCCCATGGCAGTGTCCATGTCCCCCATGTCCAGGGTGGCGCCCACATTCCCTGTGCCGTGGTGGTGCCCATAGTGGTGCCCATATCCCTTGTGCCCATTGTGCTACCCACATCCCCCTTGCCCACAGTGGTGTCCACATCCCCCTTGCCCGGAATGGTGACACATTCCCTGTGCCCACAGCAATGCCCACATCCCCCATGGCCATCGTGTTACCCCCTTCCCCCGTGTCCAGGGCAGTGCCCACACCCCTCACAGCCACCAGTGGTGCCCACCTCCACCATGCCCAAGCTGATGCCCATGTCCCCCATGTCCGAGGTGGTGCCCACACCCCCCATGCCCACGGTCACACCCAGGCCTCGCTCACCACATGGTCTGCACCGAGATGGGCTTGAAGATGCGGGTCTGTCCCCCCGACGTCACGCTGAACCCCCTGGGCACCGTGGGGACACATGTGGGTTGAGGTGGGCACACCAAGCCCACCCCTCCCACGGATCCCACCACCTTACACCCCTCCCCATTCCCAGAATCCCAGCCCGCCCTTACCCATCGCCGTCGAGGAACACCTGGGTGTCGCTCCAGAGGGGCAGCACCATGCCCAGGGTGCAGCGGGCGGCCCTGGGGCGGGCACAGGTCAGGGGGTGCGGCTGCCTCCCTGTGCCCCCTCCCCACACCCCGCTCACCCCTCGTGGGCAAAATCCACTCCCAGCAGCGCTGTCTGGCCCTCAGCTCCCGCCTCCTCCGGCCGCACCACCAGCAGGTACCGCACGCGCCGCGGCCGCACCGACTCCAGCCGCACCGCCTGAGGGTGAGGGGGGCATTGGCAGGGGGATCTGCCTGTCCCCAGAGCCCCCAGTGCTCCCAGGGACCTGAGAGAAGCATCAAGCACACCAGGGGCCAGGCTGGGCCATATCCCATCCTTACCCTATCCCCGTCCATTCCATTCCTGTTCCTATCCTGTCCTGTCCTGTTCCATTCCCATCTTGACATCATCTTACCACATTCCCATCCATCCTGTTCCATTCTGTTCCAGTCCTGTCCACCCCCATTCTGTCTTATCCCAATCCTGTCCTGTCTTATCCTATCCCCTTCCCTGTCCCATTATTTGTTCCATCCCATTCCCATCCTCATCTCATCTCCATCCTGTGCCCATCCATATCTCATTCCCATCCTGCCCCCATCCTCATCCCACTCCCTATTTTGTCCCTCCCATCCTCATCCGTGTCCCCATCCCATCTCATCCCATTCCATCCCCATTCTTGTCCTCATTCTGTTCCATGCCATATCCCCATATGCATCCTGTCCCATCCCATCCTCATCCCATACCAAACTCTGTCCATCTCCATTCTGTCTCCATTTCTATCCTCATCCCTTTCTTTCACTGTCCCCATCCCATCCCATCCCATCCCTGTCCCCATCCCATCCCCATGTTCCAGAGGGATCCATGCCCTACCAGCCGGATGGCATCCTGGGGGCGCAGCAACTGCATCATGAGGTGCAGGTGCTTCTCCTGCTGCCTCGGGGCCTGGCCAGGGGGCTCGTCCAGGGGAGGCTCATCCAGGGGGTTCTCAGCTGGGGGAGGCTCATCCTGTGGGGGCTCCTCTGCAGGCAGCAGCAGCGCAGCGCCCTTGACCATGACGAAGCTCTGCCTGAGGGGCAGGAGGGTCCTGAGCAGCTGGGGCACCCCTAGAGAGCTCCCCTGAGGGGACAGAGTTGGGGAGGGGGAGCAGTACCCCCCCCATCCCAGTGCCTCCCATCCTGGGGGTCCCCATGCCCCTCTCACCGTCGCTGCAGTTTGCCACGTCTGGGAGCATCTTCCTCCTGCAAATTGTGGGGGACAGTTCCTGGGGGGAGCGTGACCCCAAGGCACAGACCTTGCCTGAGGGTCCCACACACCCCCCTCAGCATGGACACCACAGTCCAGTAACGTCCTGACAACCACCACCCTCAATAGTGTGGGCCCCTGGGGGGGGGCATGGGAGCCCCATGGGGGTCCCAGTGGGGAGGTGGATTCCTTGGGACTTCCCCTCAGAATAGCAGAGGGGGTACTGCCCCCGTGCTCCCCACACCTGGAATGGGGAGCTTGGGATAAGCACCCATAAAAGGCCCAGTGCTTACTGGAAAGGGGGTGCACCAGGAGCCACTGGGAGAGTGAAGGAAGTGGGAGGACTGGGGAAACTGGGATCAACTGGGGACACCCCCCTCAACCACCACTCCCATATTCCCCCCTTAACTATGGGAGCAGCGGAGACACCAACGTGCACTGAGGGCAAGTGGGTAAACTTCCAGCAAACTCGTAGTAAAGTTCCAGCGGGAACGGCCAGGATAATCTTGCTCTGGGAGCGACTGGAGATTTCCGCCCCCATCCCCTTGGCGCTGGGATCCCCCGGATCAGCCCATCGGGTCCTCCGAGGCACGGAGGCTCCCGGGAACAGCCCGTATCCCCCCCACTGGGATCCCCCAAACCAACCCATAACCCTCCAGGGCACCGGGACCCGCAGGAGCTCCGAGAACCCCCGGCCCATCCCGTACCCCCGCAGCGGGAACCCCAGGGCTCTGGGACAGCCCGTTTCCCCCCGGGAGTCCCCATCCCCCGCACCGAGATCCCCCATGCCAGCCCATNGCCATGCCCCGCCACGCCGCCCCCCCGCACCAGGAAGCGCCGCCGCTGCCCCGCCCGGACGGGAACGGGAACGGGAGCGGGAGCGGGCACAGCCCCGGGCACGGCACGGCCCCCCCCGGGCACGGCAACACAGCCCCCGGGACCACCCAAGAGCCCTCGCTCAGGGCGGGACATCCCCAGTGTCCCGGGGCCACCCCGGCAGCCTTTCCCGGGGATTAGCCAGGCCCCCCATCCACGTTGCCGCTGGTCAACTCAGGGTTCACATTCCAGCCCGTGGAATGTCCCCCCCAGGAAAGAGGGAAACTCCCGACGTTCCCCGGCACGTGGGACCCCACCACCACCATGTCGAACCCACCCAGTTTCCCAGAACCTGGGACCCTCCAGGTGCTCAGAGAGTGGGAGCCCTCTGAGGATTCCTGGCACTTAGGACCCCACCCAGGTCCCCAGAATGTGTGACCCCCTCCCATCCTCAGATCTCCAGGAAAGGGGAAGCCCCCAAGGGTCCTGGCACCTGGGACCCCTCAGGTCCACAGCAGGTGGGAACCCCATGAAGGACCCCAGCATCCACACTGCCCCAGATCCCATCAGGTGGGAATCCCCCAAGGGTACCAAGCAGGTGGGAACCCCTCCCTGTTCCCCAACCCATGGGAATCTGGGACCCCTAGGACCCCAGCAGGTGTGAACATCCTGAGGGTCCCCAGCACTTGGGACCCCCCCCAAGTCTCATCAGGTGGAGATCCCCAAGAGTCCCCAGAATGTGACAACCCCCAAACCCCTTGTCACCCCATGGGTCCCCAGCCAAGCCCCTCTTCCTGGATGAGGGTCTCCCTAGGAAATATAAATTAAATATATCAACACCAGGGCTGGGAATGGGAGCACAGGGCCAGATTTGGGGGGGTTGAAGGGGAGGAGCACCCCACCGGTGCCACCCATACGCTTACTGGCTGAGGCCCATCACCTGAGCCCCACCCTACCTGCAGGCTCCACCCTTTTTCCCCAGCCTCCACTCGCTGGGACACCCCACCCATCACCCCCCCAGGCACAGACACACACTTGTGTATATATATATATATATATATATGTATATGTATATGTATATGTACAGACATTCGGGGCCCCCCTGCCCCTCCACTGCCCCGAGGGATGAGGCCTGGGGNGGGGGCCCCCCTGCACCCCCCCCCCCCACTGGAGTGCCTTTAAATAGGGGTCACCCACATCCCAGGGGGACCCCTGGGACCGTCCTGCCCCACAGGGGGTCAAGGTACAACACCAAAGAGGAGGGAGGTCCCAGGGGAGGGGGACCTGGGAAATGGGGTGTTCCTGGGGTGGGGGTCCCCAGGTGGGAGTCCCTGGGCTGAGGTTTGAGCCTGGAGGGAGAGGAGCCCTGGACTGGGGGTCCTGGGGGTAGGAGGATCCCTGGATCAAATTCCCCCCTGCGGGGGCTGTGCCCACATCAGTGGGTCCCCATCAAGGGGGGTCACCCCTGCAGGGCTCTCCCCTAACTAGGGTGTCCCAGTGCAGGACAGTGTCCACGCTGGGGTGTCCCCTGGGTGGGGTGTCCCTGTCCCTGCAAGGGGTATGTCCGGACGTGGGACATCTGTGTCCCTGTGTGGCGTGATCACACATGGGACATCCCTGTCCCGGTGCAGGACGTCTCTGTTCCAGTGCGGAGCATCCTCGCGCTACTTTTCGGTGAGGGAGAGGCGCAGGATGCGCTGGAGCTCCTCGTCCTCCTCACGCCGCCGCTGCTCCCGCTCCTCCTGCTCCCGCTCCGAGAGGGCCATGGCCAGGCGCAGCTGCTCCGCGAAGCTGCCGTACCCGGGGGGGGCCGTGGGGCTCCCGCCGCCTGCGCCAGGGGGGCTCCCAGCGGCTGGGGGGTCGGCGCTGGGCCTGGCCTGCAGCAGCATGCTCTCCTGCAGGGCCCTGCCAGGGCGACAGCAGACATGGCCATGTCCCCTTTGTGGAGGCCACACCCCCTTTGTGGAGGTAACACCCCCTCTGACACACCTGTGCCCCACCCACCCCAGGTAGCCACAACCTGCTGCACAGCCCCAAAATGGGCTGGAGAGACACGCCCCCACCACATGCTCCACCCACCTGCCAGCCACACCCACACCTGTCACTAGCCCTGCCCTCTGTGGCCACACCCTTTGGACAGCAAGAAGCTCCTCCCCTTTTTGTGGCCCCCACACCTTGACACTGTTAAGCCCTGCCTCTCTAAGCCACGCCTTATGGCCCTGCCCCTCTCCCACCAACTTTTTAAGGCCCTTTAGGCCACACCCCTCTGCCCCACCCTGACACCTTTAAGACCCACCCCCTAAAACCTAAGCCACACCCTCAGAACCCCTCCCCTACCCAATCTGACACCTTTAATCCCCTCCCCTTTAGGCCACACCCCCTCCCATAATCCCAATTGGACACACATAAGCCCCTCCCCTCANGTATATGTATATGTATATGTACAGACATTCGGGGCCCCCCTGCCCCTCCACTGCCCCGAGGGATGAGGCCTGGGGGTCCCNAATCCCAATTGGACACACATAAGCCCCTCCCCTCAGGGTCACACCCATGTGGCCCCTCCTCTCCCCCAATTTCATACCCTGAAGCCCCACCCCCCTAAATCACATCCCATGGCCCCTCCCCTGCCCCACCCTAACACCTCTAGGCCCCTCCCTCACACCAGGTGAGGTGGGCGTGGCATCCCACACCCCATGGGTGGAGCCCCACCTTTCCAGCTGCAGGTCCTCGTCGTAGGGCGGCGGTTCCGCGCCTGGGCGGGTGTTGGTCAGCGCCTCCCAGATGGTCACCTGTGGGGTGGGTGTGGCCAAGTGAGTGGGTGTGGCTAGGTGAGAGGGTGTGGCCAGGTGAGGGGGTGTGGCCGCACCTGGTCAGTCTCGGTGCCAGCGTCCAGCAGGCTCTGCTGGATGGCAAACTGCAGCAGGTCGTCGTCCTCATCCCGCAGGGGCTCGCTGCGCCCTGCGCCCAGCACCGTGTACCCCGCGGGCACCTCGAACACCCCCGCCTCCACCTCGCACGGGAACGGCCAGGCTGCCGTGCCAGGGGGGCTGTCAGCACCCGGGGGTGTCCCACAGCTTCCCATGGCACTCTGCAGTGTCTCACAGCACCCCACACCCATGGCATCCCATGGCACACTTTGCCCACAGCACCTCACAGAACCCCATGACATCCCATGGCACCCCACACATCCCACGACACCCCATGATGTCCCACAGCATTCCATGTCACTCCATGGCATCCCATGGAACTCCATAGTATCCCACAGCACCCTGCACCCATGGTACCACACGGCACCTTGTGGAATCCCACAGCACCCCATAGCACCCCATGGCAACTCACAGTGTCCCATGATACCCAACAGCATCTCACAGCACCTGTGGCACCCCACAGCATCCCATAGTGTCCCATGACCCCCCATGGCACCTCACATCATCCCACAGTGTCCCCTGGCACCCCACACCTATCCCATTCCCCTGAGCACCCCATACCACCTGTACCCACACCTCACCCTGAGTCCACACTCACTGACCCCCTCCAGTCCCCGGTCCCAGGACCCCCTGGCTCCCCCAGCCTCACCTCTGGGCCCGGGGGGGTTGGTGCCGGGGGGGTTGGTGCCAGGGGGCTGTTGGGGGGCACAGATCCGCACGGAGCCCAGCGGCTGGTCACACCCGCACAGGTTGCTGAAGGTGATGCGGGCGTTGAGCACGTGGAACAAGGGGATCTCTGCGGGTACAGGGGTCAGTGGCTCTGCCCCTAATTAAGCCCTGCCCCTAATTAATCCCACCCCGATTAAGCCCCACCCTCACCGATCTTGACGGGGAAGCCGGGGGGCAGCTTGAGGGTGATGAAGTCTCGCAGTTTGGCGAAGTGGGCGTTGGAGATGGCCATGAGGTCGATGATGGGCGTCACCTGCTCCGCCAGCGACAGCGGGTGCTGCTCGCACAGCCACAGCGTCGCCTTGAACCTGCCCAGGCACCACCGTGGGCACGGGGACCCACCGGGGACACCACCCCCGCTCATCAGCACTGCCCCGGGGACACCGCCCCGGGAATCCAGCACCGCCCCCAGGGGGACGCACACCCAGTGCCACCTCCCCTGGGACCCTGTCATGGGTTCTAACACCCAGTGCCACATCCACCATGGCACCATGGCACCATGGTGACCCATGTCACCACCCCCAGGGGTCCTGATACTCACTGCCATGTCCCCTTGGACCTTGTCACCACCCCAGTGTCACAGCCCCTGGGACCATTTCATTGCCCCTATGGGTCCTGACACCCAGTGCCACATCCCTGGGGCCCCCTTTATGGGTCTTGACTCTCCATGCCATGGCCCCTGGGACCCTGTCAGCACCCCAGGGGTCATGGCCCGTGGGACAGTGTCACCACCCCTGTGCCACATACACCAGCACCCTGTCACTACCACCATGGGTCCTTACATTCCAGAGCCACATCCCTGGGACCCAGTCACCACTCCATGGGTCCTGTCACCTGGTGTCACATTCCTGGGACCCCATCAAGGGTCCTGACAGCTGGTACCACATCCCCAGGACTCTTACCACCCCATGGATCCTGACACCCACTGCCACATCCCTGGGATCCTGTCACCACCCCTCTGCCACATACCCCAGGATCCTGTTACCACCCCATAGGCCCTGACACTCGGTGCCATGTCCCTGGTATCCTGTCACCACCCTGTGGGTCCTGACACCCAGTGCCATGTCCTTGTGACCCCCCATCCCGCCGGGGCAGTGGCCTCACCTCTGGACCTTGCTGGACATCTCGATGGGGCGCCCGATGTTGCGGGTCTCGAGGTCGAAGTGGGGGTCGAAGTACTCCTCGGGGGTGATGGCTGTGGGGTTGGTGGGGCTGGCAGCCTGCAGCACGGGTGCCTGTGGGGACACCAGCACTGCTCAGCCACCCTGGGGACCACCAGCCCCCTTTGGGGACCCCAGTCTCCCTGGGAACCCCCCTGGCCCGGTCACTCACCCCGTTGTGGGTGCTGTGCTGCTGTGCAATGCCCAGGAAGGAGTGGAAGGGGGTCTTGGAGCCTGGGAAGAGAGGGGGGTGCAGGAGTGCAGTGTGGGCAGTGTGGGAGCACCCCCAGGGCTGCCCAGGCTGTCACCAGTCACAACCTGCATGGGGTGCCACACCTGAAAGGTGACACCCCACACGGTGTCCCATGCCTGGCATGTCACACTCCACACCCAGAGTGTCCCACACCTGATGTGTCATGCCCAGCACCCACAGTGTCTCCCACACCTGACACTTATCACACCCCACACCCACAGTGTGTGTCACTTGACAAGTGACACGCTGCACCCATGGTGCCCCACACCTGGTGTCCTACATTGTCCTGTGCCTGATGGGTGACATCCCATGCTCATGGGGTCCCACACCTGCCACATGTCACCCCAGCCCCCCAGGTGTCCCACACCTGACGGGTGACACGTTACACTACACACCCACAGTGTCTTGTGCCTCATGGACGACATCCTACACACTATCTCCTGCCTGATGGGTGGCACTCCATGCTCAGGGTGTCCCACACTTGTCACATTGTCACAACCAGCACCCAGTGTCCCACATCTATCATGTGTCACACCTGGGGAACACCAGTGCCCCATAAGTGTCCCACACTTGACACTGGTCCCACCCTGGAAGGGGGTGGGTTTTGCACAGGAGTGGGCACGTCCCCGCTGTGCACAGGCCCTGACTGGCTGGCGGGGCTGTCACCTTTACTGCGCGACTTGTCTTGGTCCGAGAGATGCTCCGTCCTGGTCTTGGTGACCAGCTCCACATTACTGGCACTGTACACCTGGGGGGTGACAACATCAGCCCCGCTGCACTCCAGGGTGTCCCCAATGTCCACCCCCCCCATTCTCCGTGCCCACCTTGGCCTCGTAGCCGCTGACCACCTCCATCTTCTCTGAGCGCCAGCCCCAGATCCCAGACTTGTTCCTGGGAGGGTGGAAGGCGTCAGGTCCCCACGGGGGGGTCCCCACAGTCGCTCACCCTCTTCTTGCACAAGCATTTCCTTCCCCTCTGCACGAGCTTCCCCCTGGCAACGTCCCCTTCCCGCAGAGTGTCACCACCCCCCTGCCATGCCAGGGTGCCATCCTCGCCTTTCCCACCTCTCAAAGGCGATATTCCGAGTGTCCAGGTGCGTGGAGACGATGGGGGAGGTGAGCCTGCCGGCCACGTGCTCCTCGGTGGGCTGCATGGCTGCCAGCAGCAGGTCAGGCTCGTGCAGGGCCAGCGCCAGCGTCTCTGTGTACACCACCTGCTTGTCGTGGTCCACCTCCATCACCACGGCCCCCTCATCTGCGGGGGGACACTGGGGGGGTCAACACACAGCCCCCGTGGCACCCTGACATCCCTCAGCATGGGGGTCACTGGGGATCTGGGGGTTCTGGGGGGAATTGGGGGCCCCTGGTACGTGTAGGGGCTGAGGTGGTCCCCTCAGGAAGAGGGAATTGGGGTCCCTGTGGAGTCACTATAGGGAATCTAGGGGAACAGGGGGTCCCTGCAGGAGACTGGAGTTCCCCCAGGAACTGAGATGGTCCCCTCAGGAAAGAGGAACTGGAGTCCCCAAGAAGTATCTGTAGGGGATCTGCGGGGATTGGGGATTTCTGGTACATATACTGGCGGAGGTGGTCCCCTCAGGAACAAAGAAATGGGGTCCTCATGGAGTCACTATAGGGAATCTGTGGGAATTTGGGGTCCCTGCAGGGGACTGAGGTCCCTGGTATGTGTGGAGGGCCTGAGGTTGTCCCCTCAGGAGGGGGGAACTGGGGCCCCAGGGGGTCACTATAGGGGATCTGGGGTCCTTAAAGGGGAGTACTTATAATGCAGGGGGTCTTGGGGAGGCATCTGGAGGGTCCCTGAGCATATCTGGGATCCCAGGGGGGTCCCTATAGGGAATCTGGTAGGTCCTTATGGTGGTATTTATAGTGCAGGGGATCTGGGGATTCCCCAGGCTGACTGGAGGGTCCCTGACCATACCCAGAGTCCCTACAGGGGATCTGGGTTACTTGTAGGAGTGTACTTATAGAGTAGGGGGTCTGGGGGGCTCCCCAGAGGGACTGGAGGGTTCCCGGGTTTATCCAATGTCCCAGGGGGTCCAGATTGGTCCTTACAGGGTTGCACCTAGAGTGCAGGGGGTCTGGGGAAGTGACTAGAGAGTGTCAGGGGTCCCAGGGGGTCGCTATAGGGGATCTCGGGTCCTTATGGGGATGTAAATATAGTGCAGAGGTGTGGGGGCTCCCCAGGGTGACTGGAGGGTCCCAGGGGGTCCCGGAGGCAGGGGTTGGAGCTGACCTTCCCCCTTGAAGATGTAGCTGCGGCGGCCGCGCTGCCACGTCATGTGCTCGAAGCCCAGCAGGGTGGTGTCCACCCGCAGGCTCTCGCCGCGCTTCCACACCCGGTACACGTCACTGGGACACACCTTGGACACCAGCGGCACTGCGGGCATGGAGACCCCTCAGTTACACACCCGGGGGGCTCCCCAGGACACCCCACAGCCCCTCATCCTGCAGAGCCCGGCCACGCTCACCCCAGCTGGTGAACTCCCACTTCATCTCCACGTAGAAGTCGGACGCCTGGAAGGGATGAGGAGCATGATGAGCTGGGGGGGTCCCTGCTGGGGTCCACTGGAGAGTCCTGAGGGCAGGGATTGGGGTCCCTGTAGGTGAGGATCTGGGAGAGTGGGGTCATGGATGGGGGTCCACAGGGAAGGATAAGCACAGGGGCCTCAGGGAAAAAGGGTAAGCACAGGATCCCCAGGCAAAGAGTGGAGTCAATGGAGAGTTCTGGGGAGAATTGGGGGTCCCTGTTGTGGTTACTGGGGCAGTGGGGAGTCCTGGGGGCAGGGCCTGCAGTTCCTATTGGGGTCCTAGGTAGGGATATGGGGATCAGGGAGGGTGCGGTCATGGGTGGACATTCACAGGGATGGATAAGCAGGGTGTCCCCAGGGAAAGAGTGGGGTCAATAGGGAGTTCTGGGAAGACTTTGAGGGGTCCCTGCTGAGGTCACTGGGGAGGTGGGGAGTCCTGAAGGAAGGGATGGGGGTCCCTACTTAGGCCCTGGGTGAAGATCAAGGTGACCTGGGAGATTGGGGTCATTGGTGGAGGCCAAACAGGGGATCCCCAGGGAAGGAGTGGGGTCAATGGGGAGTTCTGGGACGACCAGGGGGGGTCCCTTGTGGGCAGTGGGGAGTCTGGGGAGCAGGGATAGGTGTCTTTACTGGGTTTATGAGTGGGGATGAAGGCAACCTAGCAGAGTGGGGTCATGGGTAGGGGTCCCCAGGGAAGGAATGGGGGTTCCTGGGGAGGTTTGGGGGTGCAGAGGCCGTGGTGGGCGCCCATCTGTGGGGGGGGTCCGTACCCGTCGGAGCTTGCTGAGCAGCTCGGGGATGCCGGCGAGCCGCCGTGTTGCCCGCTGGTAGTCACGGTACTGGAGCACCAGCTGTACCATCTCGGGGTCCCCCGTGCTCACGGCCTCCTGCAGCACTTGGGAAGCACGAGGAAGGGTCACCTGGGGGCCGCTGTGGCGGTGTCCCCATGTCCCCACGGCGCCACGGTGCCCCCGTACCCGTCCATCCATTGGCATTCTCCCGGCCCACGTTGGCATTGTGCCGCAGCAGCACCCGCACTGACTCCAGGTGGCCCAGGGACACGGCCAGTTCCAGCGGCGTCCGGCCACGGGGGTCCGTCAGCTCCACGTCGTGCTGAAAGGGTAGTGGGGTCACTGCCTCCCGGGCAGCCGTGCCACCCAGTGCCTCCCAGTACTCCCCCTGCATCCCTCATGCTCCCAAGGCCTAGTGTTCCCAGTTCCCCCCCAACTCCAGTGCTCTCAGACCCTCTTCTCCCAGTGCCCTCAATTTCCCAGCCCCTCTTCTCCCAGTGTCACAGAGGCCCACACAAGTCTTCCTGTATCCCAGTGCTGCTATCCCAGTGCTCCCAATTGCTTCCTGACCCCTGGTGCTGTAGTCCCCTGTTACCCAGTGTCACCAGTCCTACCAATGCCACCAGTTCTTCCAGTGCTCCTAGTCCCCTGTGTCCTAGTCTCCCTTAGTACTCCCGTTCCCCCTCAGTGCTTCCAGTCTTCCTCCAGTGCTCCCAGTCTCCCTTAATGCTCCCAGTGGTCTCTCCCACCCAATGCTGCCAGTCCCCCATGTTACCATCTTCCTAGTCTACCCCAGAGCTCCCAGCCTCCCCCAAAGCTTCCAGTCCCTCCCAGTCCTCCCAATCCCCTGTAGCCCCAGTCTCCCCTAGTGCTTCCAGCCCCCTTGCAATGCTCCCAGTCCCCTCTGAAGTGCTCCCAGCCTTCCCTAGCGCTCCCAGTCTCTCTCCAGCGCTCCCAGTCCTTACAGTACCAATCCCCCCCAGTGCTTCCAGTTTCCCCTAGTCCTGCAAGTCCTGCCAGAGCTCCAAGTCCCCTGTACCCCCAGTTTCCCCAGTTCCCTGTACCCTATCTCCCCCAGTGCTCCCAGTCCTCCCAACAGCCTGTACCCATAGTCTCCCCTAGTGTTTCCAGTCCCCTCCCCAGCGCTCCCAGTCCTCCCAGTGCCCTGTGCCTCTAGTCTTCCCTACTGCTCCCAGTCTCCCTCCAGTCCTCCCAGTACCCCTCCCACACTGCTCCCAATTTCTCCCAGTTGCTTCCAGTCCCCACGGCGCTCCCAGTCCCCCCAGTGCTCCCCCCC